>CAUYRT010003734.1:0-18042 GCA_963574885.1 Lepilemur ruficaudatus | reverse complement strand
GCCACCATGCCCAGCTAATTTTTTCTATATATTTTTAGTTGACCAATTAATTTCTTTCTATTTTTAGTAGAGACGGGGTCTCAGTCTTGCTCAGGCTGGTTTCGAACTCCTGACCTTGAGCGATCCACCGGCCTCGGCCTCCCAGAGTGCTAGGATTACAGGCGTGAGCCACCACGCCCGGCCCGATAAACTCATGCTTTTAACATACAAATAGCAATACAGCAACACACACACACACACACACACACACACACACACACACACTCTCTATGGTTGAACTGTATCTCCAAAAAAGATACACTTAAGTCCTCACCCCTTGTACCTTAGAATGTGAATTTATATGGAAACAGGGTCATTGCAGCTGTAATTCATTAAGATGAGGTCACACTGGAGTAGTAGGATAGGCCCTTAATCCAATATGACTGTGTCCTTACAAAAAGAGAAGAGACACAGGGTCAGACACACAGGGAGAACATTGAGTGAAGACAGAGACAGAGACTGGAGTGGCGCAGCTGCAAGCCAGGCAACACCAGGGGCTTATGGTTACCACCAGGTGCTGGGAAAAGGCAAGAAAGGATGTACCCAGAGCCTCAAAGGGGGCATGGCCTGCTGCCACCTTGATCTCAGACTTCTGGCCTCCAGAACTGCAAGAGAATAAATTTCTGTTGTTTTAAGCCACCCAGTATGTGGTGCTTTGCTACAGCTGCTCTAGGAAACCAATCCAGTACAGTGCAAGTATTTCCTAGCTCTGATCACCAAAAGGGTCTAGAAACAGTGACACCTCAATGGCAATGAGCACACCTGTGCCCAGACTTAGTTCTTAAATATCATTGTCCTCTAAAGGGAATCCTTGAAGAAATGGCAGATCCCAAGGATCGAGGGGAGGAATGCAAGACGGGCCTGGAACATTTCGTGGCGCAGAAGTTAGGGCAGTGCTGAAAGAACAATGGCGACAGGCCGAAGGAGACAGGAGAGGGCACGAGGGCACGCCTGCCCCAACTGGGCTGATCTGAGCCTCAAAAGTCAACTAACCATAGTAACAGATTATAAACCTGAGTAGGAATCCCTGAGTCCTTGCGGATAATAAACAAACAAGCAAATAATAAATAAATCCTAACACGTACAACGGAATGCCAACTAACATCTGAAGAGGAAATGAAGGAATTATAAACTGCCACCGTGACACCGACCTGGGCAAGAATCAACAGATGCTAAAACGAATGGGTCAAATTTGAAAGAGACACAGTTTATTTACATAGTCTCAAATTACCTCCCTACGAATTACTGATAAATTTCAAACAGAAATTTATCCACATAGACAGTGGAGACGCGTGGCAGCCGGCACATTAACCCAGGAACAGAAGTCACCATGAGCAGTGATGAGCTGAGCTGCAGCCCTTGGCTCCATGCATGTCACAGCAAGGACTCACACCCCTGCCTGTGGTCTCTTGTCAAAAGGGCCTGACTCTGGTGCTGAGGAAATGCCATTTGCCGGCTTCATTCCAAAGCTACAGCACTGGCACACATTTATCAGCCGCACAGGTTAAATTCCAGTCACAAACCACCCAGAGCTACCAGGCAAACTCTTTAATCGGAAATAAGTCGCTAGGCCAAGTGACAAGCACAGTTCTGGCCTGTCTCAAGCAGCTCTCAGAAAGTCTTCAGGCATGGAATTAATCATCCCAGGTGGCATGATTTTGTGTGTCTTCTCAGGTTTCAACGCATAGTTTGGATACTCAAAATCCTGCTTTAAAATGCCCTTTCCAGATGTTGAACCTTTAATGCTTTCACTGGAAGACTTGTGAAAAATACGGATATAATGGCTTGCACCAACACAATGGAAGGTGGAAATTGCCTGGGTAAACCAGAGCTCTTCTGCAGGGGGGAATGCTCCTTGACAAGCTAGGGCACCTCAGTTGTCCCCAGGCCACCAGGAAGCTCAGGTCACTGCACGCTGGCCCCTGCCCAAGAGGAGTGCCCTGAGATAGCAACTCTGCGTCTCCTGGAGAGTGACACGCGTGGAACTGTGTTCCGGGTGAGATCAAAGCAGCCTGCATGGTGAGCACCCAACGTGTCCAGGAGCCTCCTGCTTCCCAAAGTGAGTTAGAATCCCTAAATCCTTGCTGATAATAAACAAACAAGCAAATAACAAATAAATCCTAACTACATGAGGCCCTGGGAGCAGCCACCAGGTGCATCGTGCCGGTCTGCGAACAGGAGCGTTCACCACACCTCATGGGGTTGTGGGGAAACATGCGATCACGGAAGGCTGCCCCAGCAGCCACCCTCACATGCACAAGATTTGGTGCTGAGCCACAGCAAGACGTAGGAACCGTGGCTCCCCCGCCAGGCTCCCGCCTTGGCCCAGTCACTCCATCTTCACGTGCAAGGCCGTGACTGCCTGCCTGAGGGCTGGCCTGTGGCTGCACCTGCTAACAAAGAGACCGAGGGGCCCTGAGTACTCTGTATGTGGGAAATAATGGGGAGCAGAAGGGAGGTGGGGGACAACGACCCAGCAGGCCAGTGGGGTGGGGTGGGGCAGGCGTGCTCACCGGTTGGTGGAGCCATTGTAGCAGTAGTTGGGCAGGAAGTCATAGTTGAGCTCCCAGAAGACGTGGAGTGTGATTCTCCCGTAGGGTGCGGACACGTTGTGGTTGGCCTCCCGGAACATGGCATCAAAGCTGTCCAGCGTCAGGTACCGGCTCAGCAGCTTATGGGTCATGCGGTTGATTTCTAAGAGGCCATCCAGCTCCTATGGGGCCACAAAGACAGGGTGTGGGGACAGAGCTGGGCTAGGCAGGAAGGAGCACCTCCATCAGATCCCCACCCAGGCCTCACGGTGCTGGCAGGGCTGCACTGAGTGGCCACCAGGGAGGGTGAGCTCTGGCAGGCGATGTGAGCTTGTCTCCCACCATGCCCTCCTTGCTGTGGTTGCCCCCACTGGGCCACTGTCCTTTCTCTACTGCAGTCACCTCCAGCACCCCGACAGGGCAGAGGCCACAGGTCGCCTCCCAGCACACCATTCGAGTCTGCAACACAGCACAGCCGGCAGCTGCGCTTCCTCAAGTGTTGGGCTAGGTCAGCTTCCCAGGAGTTATTTAAAAGCACATCTTCACAGGCCCTGCAAACCCTCACACCGCCTGCCCACGAAACTCGCCTCGTCCGTGCCGTCCAAGGCGGCAGCCAGTGCCGGGAACACGGCTGCTCCCGCCTGAGACGTGCCGAGTGTGGTGCACACGCCACACTCCAACTCAGCATGAGACAGCACGTCAACTCTCCCTCAATAACACTGCCATAGGGATAACACATAGAACTGGTAATTTGGGAATACATATGGTTATTAAAATATATATTATTAATAAAAATAATTCCACCTGTTTCCTTTTCAAATGTGACTGCGAGTAAATTTCAAATTATGGATCCAGCTCGCGTTATACTGCTATCGAACGGCACCGGTCTGGGCCACAGCCTCGACCAAGGATTTTAATCAAAATCACATTTGGCCAGTAACAGTTAAAACACCAAGGCCCTGTACCAAACCGTGCTTGTGAACAAAGGCGGCCCAGTGCCTCTGAGGCCCAGCCTGTCTGGTTCTGGGGAAGAACTTGAAGAGCCCCGCTCCCCATTTGGCTGCTACAAAACCCTTGCTCACACTTCCTTTCCTTGGCTCTGGCAAAGGGCTAAGGAAACTGGATCTTCTTTTCCTGACTGCTCTGCTCAGACAGCCGAAGGAATTTTTCTTCTCCTTAAAGTCTAATCCTTTTACTGCAGTAGTTCCTGGTGTTGGCCAGTTCGGGTCAATTTTCCTAAGTAGATGATATATTCTTTTAATACACACTTTCAAGTTTTCTTTTATCAACGTTTTCTTGAAAAACACGTTTTAATCTTTGTTCCATTCAGTTGCCTTGGTTTTCTCCTTCAGGGACCTCTATGATACGAATGTTGGACCTTTGTTTTCTATCTTCCATATCATTTTCTCTCAAGTCCTTTTTCTCTATCTTAATTTCCTCTTGATTTTAAAAATTTTCCTCATTTTATTTCTCTTGAAGTCATCATCCATTATGTTCTTTCTCGTGTAGTCTTCATTTTTGGAACAATTCTTTCTTTAGTTTTTCATTCTTTCAGCAGTTCCATCATCTCTCTTTTCCAAACTGTCTTTTCTGCCACTATCTTATTTCTAGATTTCTAAAAATTCTGAGTGATGTTATTCTTTCACATCAACTACCACTTTCTTAATTTCTTTTAGCTCGTTTTGAAAGATGAGGTTATGGGTTTTCCTAAGTTTTACGGACATCTTTCTGTCATGCTCTCGTTGGCCGCAGGGACACTGTTGTGCACTTACAGTCTCTTTATTGCATAACGCACCTGATCGGGACTGGACCATGATCCTCATCTATGCTCAACTGCTAAGTGAAAAAAGCCCTCTCATGCTTTGGGGGTGGCAGGAGCTGCCCGGGGCTGATCACAACAACAGCTCCTGCTTTCTGGGATCTGTCTTTCCTGCTCCTCTCCCCTAACTCTGCCTGTATTCTTCTTTGCTCCAAAACCCCTAACCATCACCAGCCTGTGTGGTATCCCCAGCAGCTTTTCCCACATGCACCTCTCTCAGAAGGGGATTTTGATTCATTAGAATCTGGAGTTTGCAGGGCCGACTGTTCTAACCCCAACAAACCTTATCTCAGCATCCTGGAGGAGCTCTGTGGAAGTTATTCTCTGTGGGCCATGAATGACAGCAGGAGCTGGAGCCATCAACCCAGGCTCCCCAAATTCAATGGAGCCAAGTCGTGGGCAGCACAGCCAAAGTGTGTTCAAATGGCTTTGTCCACAGAGACCTTGGCATTGGCTAATGTATCGTGGTATCCCCAGGGCTGGAATGACAACGAGCCTTCGAAAGTCTTATTTGATCTGGATAAAGGGGAAAGCAAGCTCTAGGTCGCCTGAACGCGTAAGTGTGATGTGAATCATCACAAAGGAAATCTCTGCTCCTCAACCAGTTCCCAGACCCAGAGCTCCATGGATGAAGGGGAGGAAGAGGAAGGCTCTTCTGACACTAACAAAAACACATAATACAAATCCTCCTCCTACGCTCCCCCAATGGAAATGGACAGCCACTTATCGAGATGACCAACCAGTCCGTTCAGGATTACTGGACACTGGCTCTGAATTGACATTAATTCCTAAAGATTCAAAGATACTGTGGTCCAGAGCCAGGGGAGGCCTGGGGATCAGCAGAGCTGGGGAAAAGTAACTGCGGTTTTAGCATCGTTGAACTTTGCCATTTGATGTTGGAATACATTCTTAAATAAATGTGGTTATGTTATACATCATTTTAACGCACAGTTCTTGCTTTATGTTTTTTTGCTAATGACTTAATACTTGCTGTTTATTTTGTATTTATTTTAGACTACAAAAATGATATTAGACAAAAAGCAAATTTGAACAATTTTTTATTCAAGTTTAAAATGGGTCATAGAGCAGCAGAGACAATTCACAACATCAACAACATATTTGGCCCAGGAACTGCTAACAAAAAGTACAGTGCAGTGGTGGTTCAAAAAGTTTTGCAAAGAAAACAAGAGCCTTGAAGATGAGGAGCGCAGTGGCCGGCCATTGGAAGTTGACAATGACCAATTGAGAGCAATCATCGAAACTGATCCTCTTAAAACTACATGAGGGCCGGGAAAAGTGGCTCACGCCTGTAATCCTAGCACTCTGGGAGGCCGAGGCGGGCGGATCGTTTCAGTTTAGGAGCTCGAGACCAGCCTGAGCAAAAGCAAGACCCCACCTCTACTAAAAATAGAAATAAATTAATTGGCCAAATAAAATATACAGAAAAAATTAGCCGGGCATGGTGGCTTATGCCTGTAGTCCCAGCTACTTGGGAGGCTGAGGCAGAAGGCTTGCTTGAGCCCAGGAGTTTGAGGTTGCTGTGAGCTAGGCTGATGCCACGGCACTCCAGCCGGGTCAACAGAGTGAGACTCTGTCTCAAAAAAAAAAAAAACCTACACAAGAAATTGCCGAAGAACTCGAGGTTGACCATTCTATCAATGGGCATTTGAAGCAAATTGGAAAGGTGAAAAAGCTTGATAAGTGGGTGCCTCATGTACTGACCAAAAATCAAAAAAATCGTCATTTTAAAGTGTCATCTTCTCTTCTTGTAAGACACAACAAACCGTCTCTTCATCAGATTGTGACATGCGATGAAAAGTGGATTTTATATGACTGACGACCAGCTCAGTGGTTGGACCGAGAAGCAGCTCCAAAGCACTTCCCAAAGCCAAACTTGCACCAAAAAAAGTCATGGCCACTGTTTGGTGGTCTGCTGCCGGTCTGATCCACTACAGCTTTCTGAATCCCGGCGAAACCATTACGTCTGAGAATTACGCCCAGCAAATTGATGAGATACTTATTCCTAATTTACTCATAACCCTTCATTTGTATGGAGTTTGTAGATTTCTTTGTAAAAATTTTATCATGCTGGGTTCATTTCCAAAAATGTACATCTTTTTGAGATTGTGATAAAAAGTTAAAAATTTTTATCTATTAGCTCATTGCTACTAAAATGTAAGCATGTCAAGTACTCTGCTATCTTTTGCTGTAGTTAGGTATGATTTATTCAAGATTGGTATTATTTGTTCTTTGAAGTCAATTTAGAATTATGAGTACTAAGAATAGATGCTGAAAAAGAGACTCAGGATATGCCAAGTTCAATTAGTACACATCTTTTATTATCTATACAAGAATTGGACCTACCATTAGTTCAATTTATCAATAAGGACAAGTAAAATTAGTTCCAGTACTTACAACTATTGATGTCAAGTCTTCACTTTCAAACCGTCCAATCGCCAGTTCCAGGGACTTATACATGGCTGCCGAGACCCGCTGAGTGATCAGACGATTGAGGTCTATCGACCTGCCCAGGAGCTGGGGGGAGGCAGGAGGGAGGGATGGGAGGGAAAGAGTGAACTCAAAAACTTATGAACCACAAAAGGCAAATGAACAAGCAAAAAACATTTAAAAAACCCTGGAATCATATTTCAAAAGACAGACAAAATTTATTTGTAGAAGGATATGGCAGAAATGTAAACATTTTAGATGAAAGTGTATGTGTGTGTGTGTGTGTGTGTGCGTGTGTATGTGTGAGAGAGAGAGTAGGAGAGAGAGAGAGAGAAAGAAAGAGAGAAAACTCTCCTTAAGTATTCACCCTACTTTACTGGAGCTGAAATTCTACAAGTCAAAGCCATAAAGCACTTTAGTAAAGTCATTTGCATTGAATTTGCACTTAAATCATGGGCTGCAACCCCAAGCCTCCCCCCAGACCCTGGAGAATCTGGGTCTGTCAACAATGACAGCCTTTGTAACAGTGTCCAGGACCAGCCACCCACCACACAGTGTGGCCTGGGTGTGTCTGATTTTGCACATGTGTTACAATCACAAATAAAAGTATCTCTACTTCAGAGTTCTAAGAACACATGTATACCGCAATATCATTTCAGAAACATAAAAATATTGCAAAGCCCTTGTGAGAAAAGTCCCCCAAAATGTGCATGGTGGTTATTTGTAGATAGAGAGTAGAACTAAATGAAACTTCCTCTACGGTTTTCCATATTTTCCCTTTTTTTGTTGTTTTTTTGGTGATTATATATCGTTTTTAAAAATACCACAAAAAAAAAAAAAAAGCACTGTGTATCTTTAAATTCTTCACACTGGGTCTCTGACACTCCGAGCTGAGGAGTGCTGCTCACTTCGTTCTTTCTAAGCTCTGGCTTCTGGGCTCCTGGAGAAGGGCCAACCTCTCTGGGCCACATCTCCACCAGGAGCCCGGGCAGGGCAGGTGCAGAGTGCTCAAGTGTGTTTGAGGTTATCAGATAGAAATTGTTTGTCTTTAAAAGCCTGACACTTTTATAAGGACACTCACACAGGCATATAACAACATACTGATACCTGTTGAAACCTACTCAGCCATAAGAAAACCCCAACATTTGCAAGGCGTGCTCCATGTGCGGCACACCTGGGAGGGCCCCACGCACCTGCACGTGTCTCTGCTTCAGCAGCGTCTCGTAGCGGTTAGAGGGTGGGAGGTGGATCGTGGCTCCCTGATTCTTGCATTCCGATCGTAACCGTTTATCGAGAAGCAAACTAGTACAGCAGGAAGACAGGACGTTTTTCACACATCGTAAATTTTAACAGAAACATCAGATTGAATTATCTAAGATTCTGTATCAAGTTCACACACAGACACTCATACTCACCTTCCTGCCATAACCTTATAATACGCAAATATCTGGTCTGCTAGCTTGTAAACAAACTGGTCAAAACATAGATTCACCTGAAGACAAAGAAAGTACACGTTAGAGATTGCATCCCTAAACCAAGACTGAAAAACACAATCTTCTGCTAAGGCAGCTAACTGAGGCTCTTATTAGAAAAAAGAAACTAGAAACTATCTTACTGTCCGACAATAGCACAGTAAGTTAGGATGTGGCCAGAAGTGACCACCACACAGCCATTGACAATTACGCCAGAACCATTCTTACTGAGGGAGAAAAATGTTCCTATTCCTTTAAATTGAAGGGAATATGAAGAAGTCTCCCTTCACCATGTGCTCCAGGTGGCTAACGTGCACTGCATCCTGGTCCCCACCCAGGGGCAGCTCCTGACGCCAGCTGTGCCTCCCGGGAGCCACCGCCAGGGCACCTCTCGCACTTCCCCTGGAGCATGGCAGGCTGCTCTGGGTGCTCTGGGTACAAGGTCGGTCAGGAGACACCCCCGAAACCCAGACTCCTGCTTGCAAATGGGGCTAGCATGCCAGTCCTCCCTTAAGGACACCTATGTCCAGAGACAAGCAGGACCCGGGGGCCTGGCAGACAGAGACAGGAGGGACGTCTCTGCCTCCACCCACCCTGCATTGTCCAGGGACCCGGGAGACCTCCCTGAGGAACTGCTTTTGGGTGGTCTTCGTGAGGGGGTGGAGTTGGCAATTTGTTGAGGTTAAATTCTCTTATATCCTAAACTAGAGAATAAGATTTCTCTCAGCTATGCGGACACTGACCTGAGAACTCCATTTGTGGGAATTTGGCCTCAAGAAACAATCCAATGCAAATAAAAAAATGATGTGTCAAGAAGAGCATCAAAGTACTATTTATAATAACCAAAACCAAAAACTAGAGACATAATGGGTTGGGTCAGTGCAAAGATCATGTTCATAACAGAAATCAGGGGAAGACGCAGCAACTGCTTATGACAGCTGTCACGTGCAGAGGTTGTAGCGACAGGGGAGTGCAGACAGGGGGCTCACAAAAAACGCTGCTTCACGTTTACGCCACCTTGTATTCCAAAGAAAGAATAATTCCTTTAACACTCAGAGGAAAAAGAAGTTAAAAAGGAAATTGAATTAAAGGAGACGGAAAGCAACGGATGCGCAGGCTCTCACCTCTGCCTCGATTTCGTCGTAGAGGAACTGCTTGTTGAACCTGGTGAGCGCGTAGTGGGCGCTGTCATTGTACAGGTCCAGGGAGTAAAGGACGTACCTACGGAGGGTGGCAGCCGTCACCAGCCAGCTCCCACTCCGCGGACTCCCGGCTCTAATAGCCTCCGACTCCACAAGAAATTTAATTCCCATTTTTCTCTCTCATGAAAGGAAAATCTATTTCTAGTTCAAACACCAAACTCTCCTGCCGAGAGCCTCTGGTGGCTGCACCTGAGGCCACCACCGCACCTGACAGGCTGGGGGGTCGAGAGAGGACCCCACGGGAGGGACAAGCTCACTCAAAGGCCACGCGCAGACGAGGGCCTCCATCTCCCTGCCTTGTCACTTACCAGGCTTTAAAACACTTCACCGTAAGTATGTGGCATTTTGTTTTTTAACGACAAAACTGAGTTATTTTCTTATTTTAAAAATAAACTGTCTGATTTAAACAGCTGGCCACAAGCACCCGGTGTCGGGCCTGTGTCTGAAAGCCCATCTCCCCCAGCTCACGTCTGGACAAGACACACAGGCCAGAGGCCTCAGGAGGCTGACAGCGCCACAGCAGCGGGAGAAGCTGTGTAAGCCGGCGGGGCCAGATGGCAGGAAGCTCACCCGGAGGAGGAGCGAGACTGGCTCCAGCTCCTCACACAGGCCCTCATGCCAAAGGACAGGCTGTCAGAGGCTCTGCGCGGCCACTCCACACACAGTGGAAGGCGATCGTCCTGTTTGTCCCCTGGGTGCTACGAGGGACCCATGAGGACTGATGCACAAAGAACATAGGTGCTTCCCATTTGTGGTGCTTGGAAGGACCACTGGGTTGTCCCCCACAAGATACCCCTGTTTTAATTGCTTTCTCTTCCACGGACTTCATCATTTTGGAAGACTGACCCCTCCACCCCAGCTTAGAGTCCCAACCCTCCAAAACAAAGCTGCTCAGTCAATGCTTCCTTTCCCAGTTTCATCGGGGTCAGAGGCGGTGCCACACAGGAGGGCTCCTCCCCTGCAGCCCCAGTGCCCTCGGCACGGCCACACCTTGTGGGGCCTGCGCTGCAAAGGCCTGGAGAAGGCCCAGACTTGTCTCGTCTCCCTGATCCAGGCTGGTCCCAGGGCCCTGCCCAGCACCCAGGCAGAACAGGAACCTGACCAGTCTAGTACCTGAGCTCCTCATTTCAGTCTGAAGCCAAGAAACTAGTTCTTTGTACCACTCTCTGAAGCTCAACCCAGGAAACATGATTTCAAAGGAAATGCTGGAAACAGTCTAGGCTCCCTCCTCCACCTCCCTGGAGAAGCCCCAGCCACCACGAACACAGGGCCCACCGGACGCTCACTCCATCATCGATGCCTCCTTGGTCTCCAGGATGTGATCTGTCAGGATCCAGGGCATTGACATCTCAATGGGGAACTGGATCCTCCTGCCCATGGTCAGCTCCAAAAAGAACTCTCGGAACCACAACTGCGAAAGGTCACAGCACTGCTGCAGCGTTTCTTGGAGGATTTAAACAACACTGGGTTACCTTCCGCAAGCAGAAAAAGATTCAGCAGAGACGACACAAGATGGGCTGCGTGCTGGGTGCCAGCTCCTCCTCACTCAGCCTCAAACCATGCGGTGTGAGATGAGCAGGGAGGGGTCTCCAGGGCCACTCCAGGGACAAGACCAGCTAGGTGTGGCTGCAGGTGAAGCCACCTGGACCCTGCGCATTCTGAGCAGTCAGCGTCTGCCTGCCAACACGGGCCTCATCAGCCCTGTGCGCCCCTTGGCGGGCTTGGGGGTAAATGTCCTTTTTCCAAGGAGAAACGAAAACAGGATGGCTCTACTTTTACTTGGGTAAAAACCAATGTCCAGGATGCAGCATGACATGCACACTTAGGGAATGTCTAGCTGATGCAAAAATAGAGACAGATTAAAAACCAAAGTCTTGGCCAGGCGCAGTGGCTCACGCCTGTAATCCTAGCACTCTGGGAGGCTAAGGCGGGCGGATCGCTCAAGGTCAGGAGTTCGAAATCAGCCTGAGCAAGAGTGAGACGCTGTCTCTACCAAAAATAGAAACAAATTAATTGGCCAACTGAAAAAAAAAAAAAATTAGCCAGGCATGGTGGCGCATGCCTGTAGTCCTAGCTACTTGGGAGGCTGAGGAAGAAGGATCGCTTGAGCCCAGGAGTTTGAGGTTGCTGTGAGCTAGGCTGATGCCACAGCACTCACTCTAGCCCGGGCAACAGAGCGAGAGTCTGTCTCAAAAAAAAAAAAAAAAAAGTCTCCATCCTTTCACAGGGTTAACAGCAAAAGCATCGCTGTTTATTCCAATGCCTGCAGCAGCCAGCCAGGACAGTGAGGCTTCTGCTCTGAGCTAGAGGTGGGCACAATGGCAGGCATGGATGCTCAAGGAGGACACAGGCAGACACACAGAGGGCAGAAAGTGCACCTGCCAGGACCCAGGCACCAGCCAGGAAGGGGCTCACCTGCTCAAGGCACCTGCTACCTTCCCCAACGTCACCACCCACAGGGCGGTTTCTGATATTTATCAATGCCTGGGTCTCAATCCAGGCAACACATCACATTCCCTTGTGTTCCTGAGCCCATGTGGGTTGAAAAGACTGTGTTTATGTGGCAGGGTCTGCTCCAGCCCCTCGGCCTTAGCCCTTGTAAGGGCCACGCCCTGTGGGGGGAGCTGAGGCCAGGGACGGCGAGGCCACAGCAGCAGGACACGTCACCCTCTGGGTGCACCAGGGACGGGGGCAGGGGACAGTCAGGCAGGCAGAAGCGTTCTAGGTGGTGTTAGTGGTGTTAGGACATGCTGGGCCGGGCGCTGGTCAGCAGTATCTCTTACCACTGAAATTTATCAAGTGGGTGTAGAAGAATGACTCTCGATGAAATTTTTCTATGTCCAATATGGTGGGCCCCTCAAGGCTACTTCTCAAAGTTTTCTTGGAACCACTTTTGTCTGCAATGAGGGACTCTAGCATGGTTCTCACCATGTAAAGCTGGATTATCCAAGGAAACATTTGTGGGGGAGAAAATATACACGGTGCATTAGTTACGCCAAACTCAGGAAACAGTAAGAGAAGGACTGCTCCGCTATGCCCTGGCCAGAGCCGGGCCCCAGCCCATGCCGTGCTGGCCCCCCAAGGGACCTGGCACCCATCTAAGTGGCCACGTTGCTGCTGTTTGGGGGAAAGAAAAACTTGTGTAGCGGAGCAGTTCACCTCCGTACCGTAAATGTCAACAAGAAAAACAAACGATGTCTTACCACCAAAGGTTAAAAGAGGTGGGTAGGTGTACGACTGCCTCAGAAACGCGTTTACCACATGCAAGAGCCTTTCCATGCCCAGAGACTTGAGCTGCCTCAGCAGCTCGGCAGAGCTCAAGGACTCGGCCATGGTGCGCACCAGGTAGAGCTAGACACAGACAGATGGAGAGGTGGGGAAGAGCCGTTAGTCACAGGACACACACGCCCGGGGGGGACACGGTGACACACGCATGAACGGAGGCGGGAAGGTGGCAAGTACCCCTCACAGGCCCAGGGGGCCATCCTCTGCAGCGAGGCCAGAGCCTTACTCCCAGACTTTGGAGAGGTTTCCTACAGAGCCAGCAACGTGCTTTGCTGGTGACTGTCTGGAAGACTGGAGGAGAGATTGTAAAGCCTCCAACAGAGAGATGAGTAAGAAGCACCAGGTGCCAGGTTGGGAGGAGACAAGCAGTGGAAGGATTAAATCAGGCATGAGAGTCGATACAGGGCACTTGGGGAAGGCCCGAACATACCAGGAGAGAGAACAGGGGTGGCAGCTTAAGACCAGGACACACAAAAGCAACATTTTACAATTTCCCAGCGTTTTATCTTTAGGAATGATCATTTACAGACCCAACGTAAAAATCAGAAGCACACATTTAAACGCCCATCAAGAAACGCAGTACGTGAAGACTTTCACCCATATTTTCGGGGCAGGAGTTGAAATGGAGTCAGATGCATTTCTGAATGCAAATGAACACGTCACAGAATCAAGGGATGCCCCGGCTAATGTTCCAGATTCACTTGGGCGGGGAACAGGAGTAGCAGAAAAGCCACAGGCGATACTTCAATTTGCCCAAGCAGACAGGGTGACATCATTTTGTGCCCTCCCCCATTCCAGGCAGGCCCACCCTAGGAACAAAGCCAGGGCAGGGTGTGGGGACGAGAACCTGTGTGCTGGAGGGTCCCACGGCGCGGCGCGGCACTTTGATGTCAAAGCCGCTCTTGGGGTCCTTCTCGCCCCGCAGCGCCGGGTCATTGAAGGGCTCGTGCCCTGTCTCCCAGTCACACACGGTCTTCCTGATGGCCTGCAGGACACTGAACGGCCCGTCCAGTTATCAGCGCGGCAGCGGGCTGAGACGCTAGGAACTTGAACAGTCATAGCATCCCCTCGCCTGACTAAAACAGGCTCTCTGAACAGCTGACTCACACGTATAAATTCTCTGGGGCAGTGGAGGGACAGGAAATTTTAAAACAGATTGTTTTCTTGAG
The DNA here is from genome assembly GCA_963574885.1 of Lepilemur ruficaudatus. Classification (NCBI taxonomy): domain Eukaryota; kingdom Metazoa; phylum Chordata; class Mammalia; order Primates; family Lepilemuridae; genus Lepilemur; species Lepilemur ruficaudatus. The sequence continues at coordinate 4,077 of CAUYRT010003734.1, read as the reverse complement.
AATATCTCTAGTCTCAGAAGATGTGACTGAGCTGCAGTTTGCATAGTTGCCAGAAGTGATGTTTTATTTCCTGAACCTCTCTGCAGCAAGGCGGCCCTGAGTCCCGCTGCGGGCAGGGAGAGGACTGACCATGACACCCACTCAGAATAGAGCAGAGTTCCACCTACCTGCAGCTGGGCATCCCTGTGACCCAACAGGAACGGGAGTCGCCCACATGACCAAGGACACTGAGCATGTATCTCGACTCGTTTGCAACGTGACTCCATCACCAACGGGGCTGCACCATGCAGAGACCCCTGTGGGTGCCACACATGGTCCACGGGCACCCTGGGCCCACCCTGATCACCTTGGGGGAAGGTTCTGGCTAAAACCCGAATAAGTCTGAGACTACACTACACAATCCATGGGCTTTGTGGCTGGGGCTCTGTTTCTTGTCAAAGGCAAGAGCTTTTTTCCCGCTATCGGTGTACCTCAAACAAATCCTATCTGCAGAATACCCCTCCCAAGTTAGGCAAGACCCCCGTGCACGCATATGGACACTGCAGAGCACATGATGGGCCCCCCCTGGGGGCAAGCACGTGCACGGCAGGCAAGACTCGAGAACAAAAATCCCAACTAAGCCCTTGAGGTGACAGAAATTAAACTGGAAAGCATCACAGTGTAAAATGTTAGTAATGCTAAAAAGTCATACCATGCCGGGTGAACAATACATCAACTAGAAAGCAGAAAAATAAAGTCCATACATTTGTGAACACCCGTAAGCTTCAATTTACACAGATGTCCTTGAAAGACAACTTGATCTAAAAGAATCAACATTAAGAGAAAATAAGCTCAAGATTGCTATTGGATTTCTGTAACATCTATGCCAATTTTGATAGATCTGTAGGACAGGCTAGAAGAAATGAAAGCACAGTTACTGAAGAAGACACACTTTGGGAGAGGACAGAGTGTGGGGCTGCGGTCCCTAGGGGCCTGGTGATCAGAACCTCAGGCGGATTTTGATACACTGTCTACAGGCTCCTTAGGCACTCTGTAATTGATGCACGTCGGTTGTTCTGGTTAATAACTGGACCCACTGGACCCACTGCATTAACATTTAGAGGAAATTCACCAAAGGGGTGCTGGAGGTTGAAGATAAATGAAATGGACCTATTTACAAAACTGTAACGCTCCTGTCATTTGAACCCACGTTCACCCCAGGCCTTTAGGACCTGGTGGGCACAGGACACGTGCAGAAGGCTGACCTCTGGATGACGTTCTTCTTCTTCTTGATGGCCTGCCGCAGCGGCTCCCTGAGGGTCACTTGCGCAAAGTCCTGCAGCGCAGCGTAGACGGTGTGCCGGATGGCATGATTGAACACGCTCTCCATCCTGCCCATCAACACCTGCAGGCCCTTGATCATGGCAATCACCTGCAGGGGACATGGCACAGTGGACGGCCTTCTCAGGGGTGGCATAGACACATGCACCACTCCCTCACCGGCAGCTGCCCCGAGGCCTTCCTCCCAGAGCAGACTCTGAGCACCTGGAGGGCAGGGGCCCATCTGACTCAAAACACACCCACACCTGCATGCACATTGGCCCACCCTCCCATGATGGAATCCAAATGGAAAAGAAGAAAAAAGATTCAGGAAAGCAAATAGATTAACTAGAAAATAAAAAAGAAGTCATGAGAGTTTGTAGCCCAAATCCCATTTGTTAAACAATGATAGCACACTGAATGAATATGCATAGGAAAAGCCCAGAAGATTCTGTTTGAACATAAATACACACAAAGAGCTTCCAGAGTAATTCATGTGACAGACAGAAAAATGGTGCCATTGGCTCATTACTTTCCTGTTTCCAGCCAGTAATTTTGTTAATTAAACTGTGCTTTATTACTTTCTGAATAAACTGAAGGGCATGAACCAAACGTGACAGTTACTACACATGAGTTGTCTCATTGCTTTTGCAGTTTATAAACATTTCTGTAGCCAACTTCACTACAACTGTGTGACATTCATAATCTCTTTGAAAAGTGAAACAGAGCAAGACAAATTTATCACAAATCCACTTGCTGTGCAGGTAACTGATTTAGAGAACATGGAAGCAAAACATTTAATAGCACCAGTAAGATATAATTCCGTGGCATCTTTTCTTTTCTTTTTTTTAGAGATAGGGTCTTGCTCTGTCACCCAGGCTTGAGAGCAGTGGTGAGATCACAGCTCCTTATAGCCTCCAACTCCTGGGCTCAAGTGATCCTCCTGCCTCAGCCTCCCGAGTCGCTGGGACTACAGGCGTGTGCCACCATGCCCAGCTAACTTTTTCTATGTTTTGTAGAGATGGGGTCTTGCTCTTGCTCAGGCTGGTCTCAAACTCGTGACCTCAAGCAATCCTCCCACCTCGGCCTCCCAGAGTGCTAGGATTACATGTGTGAGCCACCGTGCCCAGCCTCTAAAAGTAATATTAAAGTCTACTCTCACTCATTAACTTTGATGCAAAAATTCTAAGCAAAATATTAGCAAACTATATCCAGCAATATATAAAGAGGATAACATAGCATAATCAAGATGCGTTTATACCAGGAATGCAAGGCTAGCTTAATAACTCAATTTTTTAAAAAAGGGAAAATAAAAAAGCCAATCAATGTAAAGTCACATTAATGGAATAAAAAAGTCATAGGAGTACTTCAATGGATGCAAAGTACTTAGTAAAACGAATATCTATTCATGCTAAAATCTCTTTGCAAACTAGGAATAGAAGGCAACTTCCTAAACCTGATGAAGGGTGGCTGAGATAAATGTACAGCAAACGTATCACACTGTAAAATCTTGAAAGCTTTCCCTCTGAGATGAGAAGCAACACAAGGATGTCTGGAACCTCTCTTCTGTTTAACAACTACAGACCCTCCCCATATGATTAAAAAAAAAAGAACAGAAGGATAGAATAAATAAAGCCATCCTCATTTGCAGAGGATATGATTATATAAGTAGGAAACCCAAAAGAATTCATGGATAACTTATTTGGATAACTTATTATAATTAATAAGTTTAGGTAAGTTAATAAATGAAAAGAAAAATACTTCTAAAAATTTACACTTTAAATACCATTGACTAACATTTAGAAAAATTTTTAAATATACCATCTATAATATCTAATACCTATAAATAAAGCTAACAAAGGATGTCAAAGATTTCTTCACAGATTATAAAAGAGAAATTAAAGAGAATCTGAACAAATGAAGGGATATATCACACTCAAAAAAGACTTAGGCTCAGTGTGTGACTAGATAACACGAATCAACTATGCATTTCAAAATAGCTAGAAGAGAATAATTAAAATGTTCCTAGAGTAAAGAAAAGATAAATATTTAAGTTAATGGATATCCCAATTACCCTGATTTGATTATATGAATGTAACAAATTATCACATGTACCTCCAAAATCTGTTTGTTGTATCAATAAAAAATAGACCATATACAGTTGTCTCTTGATATCTGCAGGGGATTGGTTCCAGGACCTCCTGCCGATAACAAAATCTGCAGATGCTCAAATCACTGACATGAAGTGGCATAGTATTTGCACATAACCAATGTACATCTTCCCGCATACTTTAACTCATCTTTAGATTACTTGTACAGTAATACCTAACAAAATAAAAATGCTATACAAATAGTTGTTACACTGTATTTTCTTTAGTTTATTGTTGTATTGCTACTTTTTGCCCCCCGAATATTTTGGACCCAAGGTTGGTTGACTCCACACATGTGAAACTCAAGGATACAGAGGGCCACCTAGGTTGGAAGGCTGTCAGTTTTCCCTAATAGGACCTACAGGTTTATTCATATCCTGATAAAAAATTCCAACAGGTTTCACAGTAGAATATGAAAAGCTGATTCTAAAATGTACATGAATACAAAGGGCAAGAATCACCAAGGAACTCTTGAAGACAGAAATATGTGCTTTACCAGACATGATAAGTTATTATAAAGCTACAGAGCGGTGGCTTTTTTTGTTTGTTTGTTTTTGAGACAGAGTCTCACTCTGTTGCCCAGGCTAGAGTGCCGTGGCATCAGCCTAGCTCACAGCAACCTCAAACT
>CAUYRT010003732.1:0-23180 GCA_963574885.1 Lepilemur ruficaudatus | reverse complement strand
ACAGAGTAGGTTTTTGAATGTAACAAGATAAGTCAACTTGAGTGGTAATATATTTTGGGAAATCAGCTCACTACAAATTGTGACTGTAAACATTGTACTGTAAATGCTTTGTAGTTTTCCCCCAATAAAAAAAAAAAAAATAGATTGAGGTGAAAAAAAAAAAGCAAGTTAGCTGAGTTCTTCCAATAATTCAGATATATATTTAATTTTTATTTTATGCCTTGTCTTTATATTTTACATCAATGATATTTAATTTTATAATTTCGTTTTTAACAAGTTTCAATTGGTGGTGTAAAAAATTACCCCATAGGCCAATATCAATTTTATAAATGAACTTTTAAAGGTCTTGATAAAATTAGATGCACTGATTGTAGTATAATAATACAGAAATCTGCCCCGTGGTTTAGTCGGATTTAGTGAGCACAGGATTAGCCAGCCTAGGCAATAGTGAGACCCCATCTTTACAAAAAATAAAGAGAACTTTACCAGGCTTGGTGGCTTGCACCTATAGTCCCAGCAACTTGGGAAGCTGAGGCAGGAGGATCATTTAAGCCAGGAGTTTGAGGTTATAGTGAGCTATGATCACACCACTGCACTCTAGCCTGGACAACAAAGAGAGACCCTGTCTCAAAAAAAAAAAAAAAAAAAGATTAGTCCCCATTTCAGGATAGCCACAGAGAGACTCATTTCCTTTTAGGCCAGGAACAAAAGTACACTGGCACCTACTATAGGAATTATTTAACAATCTGATATCATGAACTAATTATGGGACATGGAACACTAGTATATGATCAAGTAGAGTAAGGTAGAAACTTGATTATTACTATTTCCAGTTCACATACTCATTGATTAATATATAGGTAAAACAGCATTGTGATGAGATTTGTGAAAGATATTAACATAGGACACATATGGAAAATTAAGTCTGTAAGACATGGACTCTTATGCATTTTATAAATTGAAATGGTAGACTTGGGGATAGTAGATTTGTTTATTTATCTATTTTTAATTGACCAATAATAATTGTATATATTTATGAGACACAATGTAATGTTTTGATCTACTGTAGAAATACTCTGTCAAGCTAACTATCATATCCATCATCACGTCACCAACTTATCTTTTTTTATGTGGTGAGAACAGGATATTAGAATTTTTTAAACCAGAGAAAATCATCACAGGGTAATTCAGTACTGACAACTGCTATCTGAAACTGATATAAAGTTACCCATTCCTTTTTTTAAAATTTTTTTTTATTTTTCATTTTTGTTGAGACAGAGTCTCGCTCTCTTGCCCGGGCTAGAGTGAGTGCCGTGGCGTCAGCCTAGCTCACAGCAACCTCCAACTCCTGGGCTCAAGCAATCCTTCTGCCTCAGTCTCCCAAGTAGCTGGGACTACAGGCATGTGCCACCATGCCTGGCTAACTTTTTCTATATATTTTTAATTGGCCAATTAATTTCTTTCTATTTTTAGTAGAGACAGGGTCTCGCTCTTGCTCAGGCTGGTTTCTAACTCCTTGAACTCAAGCAATCCTCCCGCCTCTGCCTCCCAGAGTGCTAGGATTACAGGCGTGAGCCACTGTGCCCGGCTCCGTTCCTTAAATGTTGTTTAACTTCATGACTGAAAACAGTCTCACCATAATCAACAGATCACTTATGTTTTCAGTAGAGACACAATTATTGTGTCCATTTAGTGCTTCATACATGACTGTTTGAGAAAACATTTCTATTTCAGCAATCATCATTTGGATACACTGATTCTGCACAGGATTAGATAATTCTTATAGATTTATCCAACTCTTTATTATAAGCATGGAACTGATTGATATAGGTGCACCTCTCGTTATCCTTAAAATTCTATCTATGATTTGTATAAAGTAGACTGAACAGGACATAGATTTTAGAATTATAGTCTTCAAGCACCTTAACACTGAGGTTTCATTATCACGTAAGCACCAAAAGTCATCATCATCAATGATTATAAAGAGTGGTGCGGAGGCTACAACCTCCAACACTCTATACCAGCTCAGCTCAGGACTTAGCATTATCACTCCCTCCTGTGTGGCTGTGGCACTGCACCAGTTTCAGACCCATAGGGGTCCCTTTTTTATATATGATCACTTACCAGACTCCTGATATACCTCCTTTCCTTACAGACTCTACCTGTTAAACTGAAATATAAAATACTCACCTAACTTTATCCTTCTGTCTGGGTGAGGGGTGCAGGGCTCAGTGCAGTGGTCACACCAGTCAGTATTATGTGGGAGGGAGGCAGCCAGACCTCGAGATATAAATTTGTGATGTCGTGACCTCACCTTCTCTCAGAACTGCAATTATCATTTTACCTGTCACAGCGATGACACTGCAGTCCCAAGAAGTTGAGAATATATTTTTAAAACTCTTTTCCCTTGTTATAATTACAAAAAATAATTTACTAGCTCCTAGCTAGCATCTCCATAGAGATTTTGCAGTGTTTAGGGAGGCTCCTTCCTTTCCTTGATCCCTGGAGGCTGACAAGGTCTCACTTGGAAGAAAACAGGAGATACTGTGGTCTGACATACGTCGCAGTGGAGTCTCTGCATCCCAGAGAAGTCTTTCTACCCAAAACAAAGTTCTTTATAATCTTCAGACCTCTGAGCTGCACATGATTTTTAAGTCAAGTGCAGAGAAATGGAATTAGACAAAGTATCTAAGAAGGATTTTCAAAGGGGTGAAAGGAAGAATAAGATACCAGTAGTTTATATTAGAAATCATTGATTCATGAGCACAACTCAGCACCAAATAACACGGAAAATTTGTAGAAAAATACAGTTTACCAATATTAAAATATATAGTACTATATAATTATATTAATATAATATGTATTGTATAAATATATAAAATATAGCATGACCAACATAGTTTAGTAATATGTAGTATGCCAATTTCTCTTAACAGAAATATCCCAAGTGGTAAAAGTTTTCTAGATAGATTGACAATTAAATGTTTTTTCATTGCAAAAAATTCACTGTTCTTATAATGTCACAGGCAGGTCTCCCTCCAACTCCTGGGCCTACTCCTGTGTTTATGTTATTGTATGTTACATGCCAAAAGAGACATTATGTACATAGTGAAGGTTACTAGTTGTTTGATCTTAAAATAGGGAAATTATCCTGGATTATCTGAGTGGGACCAATGTGCCCTTGCAGCTGAGAAGTAAGTCAGAGCAATGTGACAGAAGAGGAAGTCAGAGCTTAGAAACAGGAGGGTGATTTCACATGCTGTAGCTGACTTTGAATATATGGGAACCATGAGAAAGAAATGAATTCTGACAACAACCTGAATGACCTTAGAAGTAGATTCTCCCCCAGAGACACAAGAATAGAGCCCATACCTCCTCTGATCTTGATTTTGGCCTTCTGTACCCACCAAAGCCTGATAGATTTCTCCTCTATGAACTGTGAGAAAATAAATGGGTGCTGTGCTAAACAGCTGGTTAAACTGTGGTAATTTATACACATCTGAACAAATTTAATGATATAGTATTTAGATAAAATTTAAAAATACCCATTAGTTGCCCCATGACCAACAGTAGATATGCAGACATAATTTTTATCAGTTTTAGGTGTATCTTTCTGCATTTACAATTTCATATATATCTAAAATTACATCTGAAATTGCATAAAAATATATGTATATACATGCCCCATGAATACATTTTGTTCTTGTTTCCATATTTAAATATATATTTGTAGAGTTAGATTACTATGCAATTAAATGGCTTTCCTTAAAAATGGCTTTCACTAATTAGTGATGTTTTCATACCAGTTAAATAGATCTATGCATTCCTTGAAATGCCACATAATATTCCATAGTGATTATGAATAAGCCATCTTCACTGAAACACTCCCTGTTTACACATAACAGAGCTGAATGTGTCCATCTGTCCCCTGCTATCACACATGTCATGGCATGTGAATCACACTAATTAAGCACATATGGGTTATCTGAGTGGTCCTTATATATAGGATCATTGTACCATTGTGAGTGTATATTTTCCCTGCAGGCAAGAACCAGGTAACAGACCTTGCAAATATGTGTAAAATGTCATATACCAACAATTGTGTACCCATATATCTCCATTCCCCCTTTCCACCTCCCTCTCTTCCATCTATATTTAGAAAACATAACAAACAAGACTTTTTATGATCAATAATAAGGAAATAGAAGATATTCTAAATTCTCCTCAGATAGCAGAGTGGCGCAGCGGAAGCGTGCTGGGCCCATAAATTCTCCTGGGTCAGATGGGCCAAATAATATCCAAGTAGCAGGGAAGTAGGAGGATTGATTCACTTAATGTGTGTAGTTCCAAGCACAGTGCCCTGCAAATAGTGAGCCCTAACATATGTGTGAGCACATAGTAATGGCTCAGTAAGCACTGCTTCAACAAATGAATGCATTCTATTTCCCCAACATAGCCTAGATCAAACAGTACTGCTTTCTCTGGGCTCCTCTCATCTTGCAAAAGGCCAGAAAATAATATGCTTTTCAGGGAACTCTTGGGTAGTTTTCACTGGGAACCAGCAATATGTGGAGGAAAATCAGACCTGCTCTATATGGGCTTTTTAGGGGTGGGTCAGTCCACACTATATTCCCACTGCTGTAGGAAAATTTGGGAGCATCTCTGGGAAAGTGCCTGTAGATAGAGGAGGTATCATTTTTCTTACATTTTAAAATTTTTAATTATTCCTATCAAAATCTGAATGGCATTTTTTTAAAGAAATAGAAAAAAATTCTAAAGTTCATATAGAAGCACAAAGGAACCCAAATAGCCAAAACAATCTTGAGAGAGAAGAGCAAAGCTGGAGGCATCACACTTTCTTATCTCAAAGCATATTACAAAGCTACAATAATCAAAAGAGTATGGCACTGGCATAAAAACCAACATACAGATCGAAGGAAGAAAATAGAGATCCCAGAAGTAAACACAAATGTATACAGTCAACGGATCTTTGACAAGAGAGCAAAGACCACACAATGGGAAAAAGATAGTCAACATCTCTTCAACAAATAGTGTTGGAAAACATTGATGAAATAGAATAATATTGGACCAATATCTTACGCCATATACAAAAATCAATTTGAAATGGATTAAAGATTTAAACATAAGACCAGAAGCTCTAAAACAGCGAGGATGAAACATAGGAGAAAAGCTTCATAACACTGGACTTGGCAAGGATCTATATGTTGAAGCCCTAACACCCAGTATGATGGTATTAGAGATGAACTGTATGGGAAGTAACTTGGGTTCAATTACACCATAAAGTTGGGGCCCTCATGATGACATAAGTTCCCTTAAAAGAACAGATACCAGAGAACTTGCTATCCTTCTCTGACATATGACAACAAGAACACAGCAAGAAGGTTGCCATCTGCAAGACAGGAAGAGAGCCCTCACAAGGAACTAAATTAGCTGGAATTATCTTGGTCTTGAACTGTGAGAAACAAATTTTTGTTGTTTAAGCCACCTAGTCTATGGTATTCTATTATGTCAACCTGAGCAGATTCTCTAACCAAGCAAATGTTTGCTTTGTTGTTTGTTGTTTTCTTTTACATTTGTATTATCTCTATAAGGAATGCTTTATAATTTTCCTCATCTAGGCTTTTCATTCATATGTGTGTGTGTGTGTGTGTGTGTGTGTGTGTATACACACACACTTTGTAATTGCAGAGTTTATACACACACACTTTGTAATTGCAGCCTCCTTTTCATAGTATCTTGTAACTGATTAAAATATATATAGATGAAGGCTTAAGTACTATATACTCATGTAACATTCTATTAGATTATTTTATCATTTTTTATTGATTCTTTTGGCTTTTCAGATATATATCCATATGCTCTGCAAATACATGTGATTTTGCCGATTTATTTCCCATGGTTAATTGCCTTTACTAACACTTCAAATAAAGTGCTAAATGATTTAGAAGATACAGGTCTCATAGTGTTCCTTCTGACTTCAGGGGAATTAATCTACTATTTCTCTATAGGTGAGATAGCACTGATGCTCAGTGACATTTCTTTTTCAAGCTGAGTAACACACACTAATATCTTATTGTCTTATTTTTTATCATTATTACCTGTAGAATTCTGCCATATTAATTTGTTTGCATCTGTCAAGATGACCATATATCTTTCTGCTTATCTTTGTAAAGTGAGAAATTACAGTAATATATTATTATTTCCTAACAGTGATAACCACTGTAGTTCTGGTATAAGATTTACTCGAGGCAGGGCATGGTGGCTCACACCTGTAATCCTAGCACTCTGGGAGGCCAAGGCAGGTGGATCGTTTGAGCTCAGGAGTTCAAGACCAGCCTGAGCAAAAGCGAGACCCCACCTCTACTAAAAAATAGAAAAAATTAGCTGGGCATGGAGGCACATGCCTGTAGTCCCAGCTACTTGGGAGGCTGAGGCAGGAAGATCACCTGAGCCCAGGAGTTTGAGGTTGCTGTGAGCTAGGCTGACACCACAGCACTCTAGCCTGGGCAACAGAGTGAGACTCTGTATCAAAAAAAAAAAATTTACTTGATTTTGCTATAATCTTTTAATATTGCCAATACTTGCCAATACTGTTTTCAATAATTTGGAATACCAAAACATACTAGAGATTTATTAAATATATTGGTGACTATCTTTATAAAATTTTGGTAAAACATTTGAAAGCAGTATTCTTTAATACCTAATAACAATCAAGCTGAGAGTCAAATCAAAAACTCAATAGCATTTACAACAGCTGAAAAGAAAGAAAATACCTAGGAATATACTTAACCAAGGAGGTGAAAGATCTCTACGAGGAGAACTACAAAATGCTGAGGAAAGAAATCATAGATAACACAAACAAATGGAAAAACATCTCATGCTCAAGGATTGGAAGAATCAAACATTGTTAAAATGTCCTTACTACCCAAAGTGACTTACAGATTCAATATAATTTCCATCAAAATATGAATGTCATTTTTCATAGATGTAGAAAAAAATAATCCTAGACTTCATATGAAACCAAAAATGAGCCCAAATAGACAAAACAATCTTATGCAAATAGAACAAATCTGGAGGCATCACATTATTTGACTTCAAATTATACTATAAGTCTATAGTAACCAGACAGTATAATACTGGTATAAAGCTAGTCACATAGACCAGTGGAACAAAATAGAGGACACATAAATAGGATCATGTAGCTATGATCAACTGGTTTTAGACAGAGCAGACAAAAACAGACACTTTGGAAAGGACAGCATATTCAATAAATGGTGCTTGGAAACTTGGATAGCCACATTCAGAAGAATGAAACAGGACCCCTATCTCTCACCATATATAAAAATTAACTCAAAATGGATTAAAGACTTAAGTATAAGACCTGAAACCATAAAATAAAAATTCTAGAAGAAAATGTAGGAAAAACTCTTCTAGACATTGGGCTAGGCAAATAATTCATGACTAAGACCCCAAAGGCAAATACAGTAAGAACAAAAATAAATAAAAGAGACTTAATTTTAAAAAGGAAAATAATCAACAGAGTAAATCGACAACCTACAGAATGGGAGAAAATATTAGCAAACTATACATCCAACAAAGAACTAATATCCAGAATCTGCAAAGAACTCAAACAAATCAGCAAGAAAAAAATAAGTAACCCCATTAAAAAGTGTGCAAAAGACATGAACTGAGTTCTTTCAAAAGAAGATAGACAAATGGTCAACAAACATATGAAAAAATGCTCAACATCACTAATTATCAGGGAAATGCATATTAAAACTAAAATGAGAGACCACCCTACCCCTATCAGAATGGCTAGTATTAAAAAAATCAAAAAACAATAGATGTTGATGTGGATGTCATAAAAAAGGAATATTTATATACTGCTGGTGGCACTGTAAATTAGTACACCTTCTATGGAAAACAGTATGAAGATTCCTCAAAGAACTAAAAGTAGATCTACTGTTCAATCCAGCAATCCCATTACTGGGTATCTACCCAAAGGAAAAGAATCATTTTATGAAAAAGATACCTGTACCCAAAAGTTTATTGCAGCACAATTCACTCTTGCAAAGATATGGAATTAACCTAAGTGCTCATCATTGATGAGTGGATAAAGAAAATTTGAGATACACACACACACACCATGGAGTACTACTCAGCCATATAAAAGAATGAAATAATGTCTTTTGCAGCATCTTGGATGGAATTGGAGAACATTATCCCAAGTGAAGTATCTCAGGAATGGAAAAACAAGCACCATATGATTTCACTAATAAGTGGGAGCTAAATGATGAGTACACATGGCCATAAAGTGGTATAAAGGACATTGGAAGCTAAGAAGCAGGGAGGGTGGGAGGAGGATGAGGGATAAAAATCTAGCTATCAGGAATGATATACACTATTCTAGTGATAGGTACACTGAAAGCCCTGACTTTAGCCTTATACAGTTTATGCATGTAACAAAAACACTTGTACTCCCTTAATATTTTGAAGTATAAAAATCTAAAAGAAAATATAAAAGGAGGATTGGGAGAAATAAGCAGCTTCATACAATTTACTGAAGCAAACCAGACAAAGTTTCACTACCATCAGGAAAACACACAAAAGCATAAAATTCCCTGGTACAGCAGATACACAAGTGAGAAAGAGAAAGGAGACAAACATTATTACTAGGGAAAAAAACATCAAATTGAAAAGATAAGCAATAAACGATAAAGAAATGAAAACAGGATATACAGAGCAATCAGAAACAATTAACAGACATGACAGGAAAAAGTCCTCACCTATCAATAACAACCTTGAATGTAAATGGATTAAATTCCCCAATTAAAAGACTGGGTGAATGCACTAAAAAAAATGATCCAATTATTTGCTGCCTAGAAGACACTCATTTCACCTGTAAAGACAGTCTGAAAGTGAAGGGATGGAAAAGAAATCCACATAAATAGAAACCAAAGCATATAAAAGTAGCTATCCTTATATCACACAAAACAGACTTTAAGCCAAAAGACACAAAAAGATTGGGAATGATAGTAAGAGTAGTTTAAAAAAACACAAAAAAAGAGACAAAGAAGATCATTATATAATGATAAATATACCAATTCAGCAAGAAAACACACAATTGTAAATACATGCATCCAACACTGGAGCACCCGGATACATAAAGCAAACATTATGAGAACTAAAACAGAGAGATGGACCACACACACTAATAGTTGGGGACTTTAACACATCACTTTCTGCATTGGACAGATCATCTAAACAGAAAATCAGCAAAGAAACATCATATAATGTGCACTTTAGACCAAATGGACCTAATAGACATTTACAGAATATTCCATCCAACAGCTATAGAATACATATTCTTCTCATCAGCAAATGGAACATTCTCCAGGATAGACCACATGTTAGGTCACAAAACAAGTCTCAACAAATTCAAAACAACTCAAAATCATATCAAGCATATACTCAGACCACACTGGAATAAAACTGTAAATCAGTAACAAGAGGAACTTTGGAAACTGTACAAATACATGGAAACCAAATAACATGTTCCTCAACAACTATCGGCCAATGAGAAAAGTAAGAAGGAAATCAAAGAATTTCTTGAAATAAATGAAAAGTGAAACATAGCATACCAAAACCTATTGGATACAATAAAAACAGTGCTAGGAGAATATTTTATAAAAATAAATGCCTACATCAAAAAAATTAGAAAGATTTCAAATAAAAAAACCTAACAATGCACCTCAAGGAACTAGAAAATCAAGAAAAAACCAAACCCAATATAAGTAGAAAAAAAGAATTAATAAAGGTCAGAGCAGAACTAAACAAAACAGAGACTAAAAAACTCTACAAAGTGTCAATAAAACAAAAAATTGGTTTTTCAAAAAGATAAACAAAATTGATCAATGACAACCTAGACTAACCACACACACAAAAAAGATGAAACAAAATGGACAAAGACATTACAACTGATACCACAGAAATACAAAGATCATTAGAAACTATTATGATACATAAATCATTACGTTTTAAAAATATTTTTCATTTCAAAATATTAAGGGAAGTATAAGTGTTATTGTTACATACATGAATGCTGAAGTCAGGGCTTATATTGTGCCCATCACCAGAGTAGTGTACATTGTACCCAATGGTATGTTTTGTATCCCTCACCCCCTCCCACTCTCCCCTCTTCTTAGTTTTCAATGTCCTTTACACCACTATATAACTGTGTATAACCATTTGCTATCACTCTCTGTTCTCATATGCTCCAGATTTGCTGATAGAAATAACACTGGGAAAAAGAGAAGGAAAGGGGAGGGGAGGGGAGGGAAGGGACGGGACTATTATGAATAACTATATGCTAACAAATTGGAAAATCTAGAGGAAATTATTAATTCCTAAATACACACAACCTACAAAGATTGAACCAGGAAGAAATAGAAAACCTGGACAGACCAATAATGAGTAATGAGATTGAATCAGTAATAAAACAATGAGTAATGAGATTGACTCAGTAATAAAAAGTCTCCCAACAAAGAAAAGCAGAGGACAGGATGACTTTACTGCTGAATTCTACCAAACTTTTAAAGAAAAACTAACACCAATTCTTCTCAAACTATTCCCAAAAAAATGAGGAGAAGGCAATTCTTCCAAACTCATTGTATGAGGCCTCAGCATTACTCTATTACCAAAATCAGACAAGCACAAACAAAAAAAAAAAAAAAAGAAAGAAGGAGAAGAAAACTTATGGCCAATATCACTGATGAACATAGATGTAAAAATCCAACATACATCAAAAATATAATACACCATGATCAAGTGGAATTTAGGCTGGGGATACAAGGATGGCTCAAATATATGTAAATCAATAAATGTGATGCATCACATCAACAGACTGAAGGACAAAAAGCCATATGATCATTTCCATAGATGCTTAAAAAGCATCTGACAAAAGTTAACATCCCTTAATGATAAAAGCTATCAACAAATTAAGTATGGAAGGAACATACCTCAACATAATAAAGGCCATATATGACAAACCCACAGCTAACATCATACTGAAAGCTGAAAGCCTTTCCTCTAAGAACTGGAACAAGACAAGGATGCCCATGTCACCACTCATTCAACATAGTACTGGAAGTCTTAACCAGAGCAACTGGGCAAGAAAAAGAAATAAAAGTTACCCAAATTGGAAAAGAAGAAGTCTAAAAAAGAAGAAGTCATATTAATTCACAGAAGTTGCACAATACAAAATTAACATACAGAAATTGGTAGCATTTCATCTGGGGGATGGGCATGCTTGAATCTCTGACTGGGGGCGGGGAAGTGGTGGAAGGCAACACATGTAACCTAAACATTTGTACCCCCATAATATGCTGAAATAAAAAAAAAAGAAAAGAAAACAAAACAAAACAAAAAAAGAAATTGGTAGCATTTCAATACACCAGTAACTTTCTGAAAAAGAAATCAAGAAAGTGGCTGGGTGTGGTGGCTCACGCCTGTAATCCTAGCACTCTGGGAAGCTGAGGTGGGTGGATAGCTCAAGATCAGGAGTTCAAAACCAGCCTGAGCAAAAGCGAGACCCCATCTCTACTAAAAAATAGAAAGAAATTAATTGGCCAACTAAAAACATATAGAAAAAATTAGCCGGGCATGGTGGCGCATGCCTGTAGTCCCAGGTACTCAGGAGGCTGAGGCAGAAGGATTGCTTGAGCCCAGGAGTTTGAGGTTGCTGTGAGCTAGGCTGATGCCACAGCACTCTAGCCCAGGCAACAGAGTGAGACTCTGTCTCAAAAAAAAAATCAAGAAAGTAATTACATTTATAACAGTTATAACAAATAAAATACCTAGGAATAAATTTAACCAAGGATGTGAAATATCTCTGCAATAAAAACTACAAAACACTGATCAAAGAAATTGTAGAGGACACAACCAAATGGAAAGACATCTCATGACCACAGATCAGAAGAGTTAATATTGTTAAAAAGACCATAGTACCCAAATCAATCTACCAATTCTATGCAATCCCTGTCAAAATACCAATCATATTCTTCACAGAAATAGAAAAACCAATCCTACAATAAAATTTGTATGGAACCATGAAAGACCCTGAATAACCAAAGCAATACTGAGCAAAAAGAACAAAGCTGGAGGCATCACATTACTTAACTTCAAATTGTACTACAAAGCTTAGTAACCAAAACAGCATGTTATCAGCATAAAAAGAAACACATCCAGCTGGGTGTGGTGTCACATGCCTATAATCCTAGCTATTCAGGAGGCTAAGACAGGAGGATCACTTGAGCCCAGGAATTCAAGACCAGCCACACCTAAATTGAAAAAAAAAAAAAAGAAAGATCAATGAGACAGAATAGAAAACTCAGAAATAAGGCCGGGAGTGGTGGCTCATGGCTGTAATCCTAGCACTATGGGAGGCCAAGGCGGGTGGATCGTTTGAGTTCAGGAGTTCAAGACCAGCGTGAGCAAGAGCGAGACCCCCATCTCTATTAAAAATAGAAAGAAATTAGCTGGCCAACTAAAAATATATAGAAATAATTAGCCAGGCATGGTGGCACATGCCTGTAGTCCCAGCTACTCGGGAGGCTGAGGCAAGAGGATCGCTTAAGGCCAGGAGTTTGAGGTTGCTGTGAACTATGCTGATGCCACAGCACTCTAGCCCAGGCAACAGAGTGAGACTTTGTGTCAAAAAAAAAAAAATTGGTGCTGAGAAAATTGAATATCTATATGCAGAAGAATGAAACTAGACGCCTATCTCTTACCATATACAAAAATCAACTCAAAATGGATTGAAAACTTAAAAGTAAGACTGAAAACTATAAAACTACTAGAAGAAAACATAGGGGAAATGCTTTGGGACATTGGTGCAGGCAAAGATTTTATAGCCATAGACTTCAAAAGCACAGGCAAAAAAATTAATAAATTCTATTAAACTAAAAACCTTCTGCATTGTAAAGGAAATAATCAACAGAGTGAAGAGACAATGTGTTGAATAGGAAAAAATATTTGCAAAGGAAATATTCAAAATCCACAAGGAATTAACATCCAAATATGCAAGGAACTCAAAAAATTCAATACCAGAAGATTAAAAAGTGGGCAAAGGATCTGAATAGTTTCTCAAAAGAAGCCACACAACTGGTCAACAGGTATAAGAAAAAAATGCTCTACATCACTAATCATCCCCTAAGCATTCACAGAGACATACAATCTCACCCATGTCATAATCAAAGTCAAAACCTCACAGGCTCTCTTCAGTACCCGAGTGCCATGAGGCTCCCTAATTAATTCTCTTAATGGAAAAAGGCCAAACTCTGTAAAATAATTTTTTTTGAGACAAAGTCTCACTCTGGGCTAGAGTGCCGTGGCGTCAGCCTAGCTCACAGCAACCTCAGACTCCTAGGCTCAAGCGATCCTCCTGCCTCAGCTTCTCAAGTAGCTGGTACTACAGGCATGTGCCACCGTGCCCAGCGAAATTTTTTTCTATATTTTTTTAGTTGTCCATCTAATTTCTTTATATTTTTTTAGTAGAGACGGGGGTCTCACTCTTGCTCAGGTTGGTCTCCAACTCCTGAGCTCAAACGATCCACCCACCTCGGCCTCTTAGAGTGCTAGGATGACAGGCGTGAGACACAACTATAAAATAATTTTAAACAGCTTTACTCTGAGCTAAATTTGAGGACCATGACCTGGAGCCACACCCAAGAAGCCTTGAGCAAGTAGACTGGCTGTGGCTGGGTTACAGTTTGGTTTTATGCATTTCAGGGAGACAGGGGTTACAGGTAAAGTCATAAATGAATATGTGGGAGACATACATTAGTTTGGCCTGAAAAGGTGGGAGATCTCAAAGCCGGACCTTACAGGGTATAGGTAGGTTTAAAGACTCTTTGACTTGTAATTAGTTAAAGAAATTAAACTTTCTCTAAAGATATGTAAAGTTTTAAGTTAAGATAAGGATGTCTGTTATTCAGAGGCAATCTACCAGCCATATATTTGTTGTATAAATTGAGGACATGCAGGTTTGTCTTGCATAACCTAGGCCTGTTAACGAGTTACAAAGGATATCTACAGGAAGGGAGGAGGGCATGATGAGGCATGTCTGACCTCTGTCCTCATGGCTGGCAATTCAGTTTTAGGGTATCCCCTTGGCCAGGAGGAGGTACATTCAGTCAGCCGGTGAAGGGGGAGCCTTAAGATTTTATTTTAGTTCACAAAACAAACCATACCTGAATTATTTTGACTTAAAAGAACCGTTAAACAAATGTTATGGGAGTCCACTGTTCTGGTGGTAGCTCCTGTACTAGGCACCAACAGACCAGACCAAACCAAAATGGAGTCACTCATGCTAAAGTTCCATGTCACCAAACCAAAGCTATACTGTTTATCTGACCCTCTGAATAAACCAGAGAGATAGAGAGAGCTAATGGCCAAAAGGCCAGTTTCAGCTGGCATAATTAGGAAGTCTCTTCTGTTTTAACCTTACAAGAGAGTAATCTGAAGTGACCTGATGTTAACTGTTGGGGTGAAGGGAAAACTTCTCCTCTGCCCTTGGAAGGTTTACTGAAAAATTAACTCACTGTAAAGCAGCTTAAGAAAAAAGCCAGGCAAATTTTATTGTTATGGTACACAGGGGAGAATCACAGAGTGATTGCCCTGTATCCCAACAAGACTCACATACATACAAATCTTTATTTTAGAGGGGAGGGGAGGTGAGGAATATAGGTAATTCTGTTGAGGGGCAATAGACAGAGGATGAATGGATAGTTGGCAGAATAAATGGATGGGGGAAACAGATTGACTTGTAAATGATTCTCTTTGGAAATTAAATTAACCGGAGAGACAGGAATTGTTTTTAAAATGGGTTGGGCCAAGGCTGCTTTCATTTTTTATCTACCTTCCTGTCGTAGATAAGATAGATAGTGAGATAACAAGAAGGGAAAAAGAAGACAATTGTCCTTCTTGATGACTCTTTATGGATATAAAGGGAAAGCCTCTTCCAAGGCCTGTTGATCTCTGAGGGCTTTAATTCAAAATACTCTTTATACCTAGGAGTCATATCTTTGGGTGAAATTTCCTGTACTCCTTCATAACCAATTAGTTATTTTTCTATTGCTCTGTTTCCTTGTCCCCACCTTACAAAATCTACTGTTCTGTTATTTTCTGGTGGGAGCTTTCATTCTATTTTTTAGAATAGAAGCTGCCTGTTTCATAAATCACAAGTAAAAGCTAATTAATATCTTTAAACTAAGTTTGCTGTCATTTCGTCTTCTGATGCACCCTGATTGTTTACATTGCTCATGGATTTGCAGATTGCATAGCTTGGTGGCGATAGCTTGTCTTGCTCCCTGTGGCACCAGGTGGGGCAGCTCCACAGAGGCTAGGTGTCCACTTTGGAGCTGGCTCATTCACAGGGCTGGAAATGTCGTTCTGGCTGCTGGCTGGGAGGTCGGTCAGGGTGGTGGGCCTGGGGTTTTAGTTTCTCTCCACATGGGCCTCTCAGGGTCTGCTTGGGCTTTTTCACAGCTTGGTGGCTGGGTCCTAAGAGTGACATCTCAAGACAGCAGTGAGGAATTGTGTAGACCTTTCATGATCTGGTCTCAGAGGTCAAATGGCTTCATTTTGCTGTGTTATCTTGGTGGAGGTTGTCACAGAGGTCCACCCAGGTTCGGGGGAGGGGACACAGCCCAGATCTCTGGACATGACAGATGACAAGTCATATTACAAGGAGAGCATGGGGAATGGGAGACATTGATGGCACCGTCTTTTGAAAATCCAATTTGCCAAAGACTCTATTCTGGAAGTGCTGGCAGAGCTCAGAGGCCAGCGCTATGGCAGCCCAACAGTACTGGAACTTATTCACCTCAAAGAGCATCATCAGTCAGGAGGTGGGTGGACTCTTTCCTGTGCTTGGTTGGAACTGGAGGACTGTGTTGGGAGCACCTGGTGCAGGGTGTGGTCAGTGAGCATGGTACGTGGGGTGGCTGGAAGGGCTGGTTCTCCTTGCTGGATCAGAGCAACCAGCCAGCGCAGAGCTATGGGCTGCATCTCTGCTAGCTTGTCAAGCATCAAACTAGGGCATTCAGAAATATGTCCCTGAGGGGCATATTTCTGGCTGGCAGCAGTAAGAGGGAGTCTGCTCTAACCACTGCTAGTGCCCGCTCAGCCTGGAGAATGGGGACAAACCCTGCCCTGGGATTTCCTCCCATAGGTCTTTCCATGTTCATTTCTTTCCTGTGTGTTACCCAATCCCAGGCTCCCAGGACTAGCTGAGGAGCTGGAGCATGGAGCAAAGGCCATGTGTCCAATTACTGAAGAGCCCAACAAGGTTTGTTGCAAAACAACCAGCTACAGTAACTTGGAGAGTGGCTTGCATGCCTCCGAGTAGGCCTTGAAGCACAGTGATGGACAACTTACTATTAATTGTTTTTGTTTTGTAATAAAATTGAGAGCAAGTGTTCTGACATGCACATGGGCTCACAGTATCCTGACACCATCCCTACTTCCTTGCCCATGCTACAGGCACAGACATCTAGGAATAACTCTGCCGGAGGCTTAGTGCCTTCAGTAATGATACCTGAAGCCCGAATTTAAATGTATTCCCTATATCCTGACATACTGTGAATTGCAGCACACCCTGGCAAGGAGAGTATTGAGGCAAGTTTCTGAGAGGTTGTTACTTATCTGTCCTCTTTGGAGAATTTAACTTTGATTGGAATCATGACAAAACCAGATTGATTTCTGCCCTGAGCTGGCATTCAACAAATCATCTTAGAAAATGCATCACATACTGTGATATGTACCAAGAATAGTAATAATCTTAACAACAAATCATGATTAATGTTACTGAAAAATTACTATGAATCAGACATTGTTCTAAGCACTTGGCATTTATAAACTAATTTAATCCTCACACCAATACGTTTTATCATTATCTCCACTTTACAGATGGGGAAATTTAGGCACAGAAGGTGTGAAAACGCTTTGACAAAGCCCTAAGCTAATAAATCATGGCGTCAGGACTTGTACGTGCAGCCAGACTCCAGGGCTCAGTTCATAACAGGGGAACATGAATTAGAAATTACTTTCTTTGCCAGTTTTCTCTTGAATTTGACCCAGTCAGGCTAGAGCCCCACTGTCTCACAGAAAATGCTCTTCTCAATGTCATTGTATTCTCCATGTTGCTAAATCCAAGCACAAGTCTCCACCTCACTCCACCTCACTGAGCTCATCAGCAGCCTACATGCTGATGCCTTGAATGAGCATCTCCTCTGACTGCCAAGCACCCCAGTTCTGCTGTTTCTTCTCCTACGTCTGGGCTCCCTCTTCAGCTGCTTCACTAGCTCCTTCTTGTCTCCTCATCATCTGAGCCTTGGTGTACTGGGCTCACTCTTGGACCTCTTTTTCTTTTTTTATTATGTAATATTTTAATTTTTTTAACTTCAAAATATTAAGGGGTACAAATATTTTAAGTTGCATTCATCACTTTTGCAATGCTTGAGTCCTGGTTATAGGTGGGCCCATCACCCAAATAGTGTTCACTGCACACATTAGGTAGATTTTTGCCCCTCCCTTCCTTCCCCCTCTCCCCTGGTTGATTTCCACTGAGTTTTACTTCCCTCTGTGCACATGTGTTCCCATTGGTTACTCCCAATTTAATAGTGAGTACATGTGGTGTTTGTTTTTCCATTCTTGGGATACTTCACTTATTAGAATGGTCTTCAGTTTCATCCAGATTGTTGCAATAGATATTAATTCATCTTTTTATGGCTGAGTAGTACTCCATGGTGTATGTAATTATTAATTCATTCATGAATTGATGGGCACTTGGGTTGATTCCACATCTTTGCAATTATGAATTGTGCTACAATAAACATTGAACTGCAGGTGTCTCTTTGATGAAAAGTCTTTTTATTGTTTGTGCAGATACCCAATAGTGGGACTGCTGGATCTAATGGTAGGTCTACTATTAGTTCTTTGAGGAATCTCCATTCTGTTTTCCATAGGGGCTGTACTAGTTTGCAGTCCTATCAAGAATGTAGGCACATTTCTTTTTTAAATGCATCCATGGCAGCATCTATTGTTTTAGGGCTTTTAAATAAAATCTATTCTCACTAGGTTAAAGTGATATCTCATTGTGGTTTTAATTTGCATTTCCCTGATGATTAATGATGTTGAGCATTTTTCATATATTTATTGGCCATTTGTCTTTCTTCTTTTGAGAAGTTTCTGTTCATGTCTTTTGGCTACATTTTAATAAGATTGTTTGTTTTTATCTTGCTGATTTGCTTTGGTTCTTTATAAATTCTGGATATTAGCCCTTTATAGGATGTATAGCTTTTGAATATTTTTCCCATTCTGTAGGGTATCTATTTGCTCTGTTGATTGTTTTCTTAGCTGTGCAGAAGCTTTTGAGTTTAATCACATCCCATGTATTATTGTTATTGACATTATTACCATTGGGGTCTTAGTCATAAATTCTTTGCCTATGCCAATATGTAGAAGAGATTTTCCTACATTTTCTTCTCACATTCTTATGGTTTCGTGTCTTACTTTTAAATCTTTTATCCATCTTGAATTAATTTTTTTGAGTGGTGAAAAGTAGGGGCCCTGTTTTATTCTTCTGCATGTGGCTATCCAATTTTCCTAGCACCATTTATTGAATAGGGCTTCTTTTCCCCGGTTTGTGTTGTTGTCTTCTTTGTTGAAGATCAGCTGGCTGTAGGTAGATGGTTTTATATTTGCATTCTTTGTTCTATTCCATTGGTCTATGTCTCTATTTGTGTACCACTGCAATGATGTTTTGGTTACTACAGCCTTGCAGTATAGTTTGAAGTCTAGTAATGTGATGTCTCCACATCTGTCTTTTTTTGCTTAAGATTCCTCTGACTATTTTGTCTCTTTGCTGGTTCCAAACAAAGTGTAGAATTATTTTTTCTAGATCTGTATGCCACTGGCAATTTGATGGGGATTGCATTGAATCTGTAAATCACTTTGGGTAGTATGGACATTTTTAACAATGTTGATCTTACCTATCCAAGAGCATGATATGGTTTTTCCATTTGTGTGTATCCTCTGCAGTTTCTTTCCTCAGAGTTTTATAGTTCTCTTTGTAGAGATCTTTTACCTCTTTGGTTAAGTATATTCTTAAGTATATTATTTTCTTTATAGCTATTGTGAATTGTAGTCTTTGATTTGATTGCCAGCTTGACTATTATTGGTATATAGAAATGCTGCTGATTTATGTACATTGATTTAGTATCCTGAGACTTTGCTGAATTTATTAACTCCAGAAGATTGTTTGTGGAATCTTTGGGGCTTTCTAGATAAAAGATTATATTATTAGTGAAGAGTGATAGTTTCACTCCTCATTCCCAATTTGGATACCCTTTTTTTCTTTCTCTTGCCTGATTGCTCTCACTAGGACTTCCAGAATTATGTTGAATAGAAGGGATAACAGTGGGCATCCTTGTCTTGTTCCAGTTCTTAGTGAGAATGCTTCCAACTATTCTTCATTCAGGATGATGTTGGCTGTGGGTTTCTCATATATGGCTTTTATAATTCTGAGAAATATTCTTTCCATGTGTAGTTTGTTGAGTATTTTTATCATGATAGGATGCTGAATTTTGTCAAATGGTTTTCAGTATCCATTAAAATGATCATATGGTTTTTGTTTTTGCTTTTGTTTATGTGTTGGATCCCATTTATTGATTTAAGTATGTTGAACCATCCTTGCATCCCTGGGTGATGCCCACTTGGCCCCGGTGGATTATTTTTTTTGATATGCTGTTGAAATTGGTTTGCTAGTATTTTCTTGAGGATTTATGCATCTATAGTCATAAGGGATATTGATCTGTAGTTTCATTTGTTGTTGTGTCTTTTCCTGGCTTTGGTAGCAAGGCAATACTGGCTTCAGAGAATGAGTTAGAGAGAATCCCTTCCTTTCCAACACTATGAAATAATTTCTATATTATGGATAACAAGTTTCTCTGTAGGACTGATAGAATTTGACTGTGAATCCATCTGGTGCAGGGTTTCTTTTTGATTGGGAGGGTTTTTTTCTCATTAATATTTTGATCTCACTGTTTGTTTTTGATCTATTCAGAAGTTCTGTGGCTTCCTGGTTCAGTCTTGGCAGGTTGTGTGTGTCCAGGAACTTGTCCATTTCCTCTGCATTCCCTAGTTTATGTGCATAGAGGTTTATATATTATTCATTGATCATGTTTTGTATTTCTGCAGTATTAGTTTAATGTCACATTTTTCATTTTGATAGAGCCTCTCTCTTCTGCTACTGGAGAGAGCTCTGTTGAGTTTTTTTTTTTTTTTGAAGAACCAAATTTTTGTTTTTTTTATCCTTTATATTACTTTTTTTGTTTTCCAATGGACTTAGTTCTGCTCTGACCTTCTTTATTTCTTTTCTTATGCTGACTTTTGGTTGGGTTTGCTCTTCCTTTTCTAGTTCCTTGAGGTGTCACATTATGTTGTTACTTTGTGATCTTTCTGTCTTTTTGATGTAGGCATTTAAGGTCATGAATTTTCCCTAAAAAATCCCATTGCTGTGTCCCATAGATTTTGACAGGTTGTGTGTCCCCTTTGTTTTTCAGTTAAAAGAATTATTTGATTTCCATCTTATTTTTCAGCTACTGTATTTTTTATTTCAGAATATTATGGGGGTAAACACACTTTGGTTATATATATTGTCATTGTGCTACCCAAATCAGAGCTACAAGTGTGACCAACCCCCAGATCTCATGCACCATACCCATTAGGTGTGAATTTACCCATGTCCTCCTCCCCCTTCCACCTTCCTGATGCCCTATAAATGTTAGTTCCATCTGTACACATATATGTTGATCAATTAGTGCCAATTTAATGGTGAGTACATGTGGTGCTTGTTTTTCCATTTTTGTGATACATCACTTAGAAGATTGGGCTCCAGCTCCATCCAGAATAATACAAGATGTGTTAGTTCACCATTGTTTCCTGTGGCTGAGTAGTACTCCATGGTATACATATACCACATTTTTTAAATCTATTAATGTACTAATGGACACTTGGGTTGTTTCCACATTTTTGCAATTGTGACTTGTGGTGCTATGAACATCTGAGTGCAGATGTGTTTTTTCACAGAATGTCTTTTTTTCCTTTGAGTAAACACCCAGTAGTGGAATTACTAGATCAAATGGTAGTTCTATTTTGAGTTCTTTGAGGTATCTATAGAAGTTGTACTAGTTTGCATTCCCACCAGTGTAAGAGTGCTCCCATCTCTCCACATTCACACCAACATTTGTTGTTTTGGAACTTTTTGATAAAATCCGTTCTTACTGGAGTTCAGTGATATCTTTTTCAACAAAAGTCAGCACCCTTTTATGGCAAGAATATTCAACAAAACAGGCATAGATGGGACTTACCTCAAAATCATAAAAGTCATAAACAACATTCCCACATCCAACATCATACTGAAAGGGGAAAAATTGAAAGCATTACCCTTTAGAATTGGAACCAGACAAGGTTGCCTTCTATCATCACTTCTATTCAACATAGTGATGGAAGTCCTAGACAGGGCAACCAGACAAGAGAAGGAAATGAAGGGCATCAAAATGGGGAAGAAGAGGTCAAATTATCCTTCTTTACTGATGATATGATCTTATATCTATAAAACCCCCAAAATTCTGCAGAGAGAGTACTGGGATTGATAAACAAATTCAGCAGAGTCTCAGGTTACAAAATCAGTGCACACAAATCAGTAGCATTCATATACAGCTATGACAGTCATACTGAAAACCAAATCAAAGACTCAATAACTTTCACAATAGCAACAAACAAAATAAAATACCCAGGAATATATTCCAATAAGGAGGTCAAAGACTTCTACAGAGGGAACAATGAACTCTAAGAAAGAAATAACAGAGGATGTAAACAGATGGAAAACCATATCATGCTCATGAATCAACAGAATTAACATTGTTCAAGGATCTCTCAAGATTAGATGGCTATATGAAGACAGTTTTATATCTGGATTCTCTGTTCTGTTCCCCTGGTCAATGTCTCTGTTCTTGTGCCAATACTAATAAGTTTTAATTACTATAGCCTTGTAGTATAATTTGAAGTCTGGTAAATTGATACCTCCCACTTTGTTTTTATTGCCTAGGATTGCTTTTGCTATACGGAGTCCTCTCTGCTTCCATATGAAGCATAAAGTTATTTTTTCTATATCTGTGAAAAATGATGATGGTATTTTAATAGGAATTGCATTGACTCTGTAGATCACTTTGGGTAATATAGACATTTTAACAATGTTGGTTCTGCCGAGCCATGAGCATGGTATGGACTTCCACCTGTTTACATCCTCTGCTATTTCCTTTCTCAGTGTTTCATAGTTCTCCCTGTAAAGGTCTTTTACCTCCTTAGTTAAATATATTCCTAGGTACTTTATTTTCTTTGTTACTATTTTGAAGGGAATTGAGTCTTTGATTTGGTTCTCAGTTTGACTGTTGTTGGCATATATGAATGCCTCTGATTTGTGTGTATTGATTTTGTATCCTGAGACTTTACTAAACTCATTTATCAATTCAAGGAGTCTCTTGGTTGAATCCTTGGGGTTTTCTAGATATAATGTCATATCATCATCAAAGAGTGAGAGTTTGATCTCTTCTGCCCCCATCTGGATGCCATTTATTCCGCTCTCTTGTCTGATTGCTATGGCAAGGACTTCCAGCACTATGTTGAATAGAAGTGGAGATAGTGGGCAACCTTGCCTTGTTCCAGTTCTAAGTGGGAATGCTTTCAATTTTTCCCCATTCAGTATGATGTTGGTTGTGGGTTTGTCATATACGGCTTATATCATTTTTAGGTAAGACCCCTCCATGCCTATTTTGTTAAGTGTTTTTATCATAAAAGGGTGTTTAATTTTGTCAATTGCTTTTTCTGAATCTATTGAGAGGATCATATGGTCTTTGTTTTTGCTTTTGTTGATGTAGTGTATAACATTTATAGATTTGCATATGTTGAACCATCCCTGCATCCCTGGGATGAAGCCCACTTGGTTGTGATGGATTATTTTCTTGATAAGCTCCTGGATTCGGTTAGCTAGGATTTTGTTGAGAATTTTTGCATCTACATTCATAAGAGATATTGGT
>CAUYRT010003727.1:0-15623 GCA_963574885.1 Lepilemur ruficaudatus | reverse complement strand
CAGCTTCATCCAGAATGATACAAGAGGTGCCAGATCGCCATTGTGTTTGGTGGCTGAGTAGAACTTGATGGTGTACATACACCACCTTTTAGTTTCTCTGCATGTACTTTGTCCACTTTTTAAGGCAGTAGTTTGATATTTTTTTTTCTTGCTGATTTCCTGAGTTTGTATATTCTTGTCATCAGTCCTTTATCAGATGCACAGCATGGGAATATTTTCTCCCATTCTGTTGGTTGTCTGTGTGCTCTCATGATAGTTTCCTTCACTTTGCAGAAGCTTTTTAATTTGATCAGGTCCTATTATTTATTTTTGTTGTTTATGAGATTGCCATTGGGGTCTTCTTCACAAGTTTTTGCTTAGGCCAATGTCTATGAGGGTTTTTCCAATACCTTTTTCTATAATGTTTATGGTTTCATGCCTTAGTTTCAAGTCCCTCTGTCACCCAGGCTAGAAGGCAGTGTCATCATCATAGCTCCCTGCAACCTCCAACTCCGTGCCTCAATCAATCCCCTGCCTCAGCCTCTTGAGTAGTTGGGACTATGGGTGCCAACACCCACCCCCACCCCCACGCTAACTTATCTATATCTATTTTTAAGAGAGACGTGGTCTAGGCTCTTGCTCCGGCTAGTCTCAACACCACAACCTAAGGAATCTTCGTACCTCGACTTCCCAAATGCTAGGATTGCAGGCTTGACCCACTGAGCTTGACCTGCTTCACGTTTTGACACCAGATGGCCCAAAACTTCACCCTTGGATCATGGTAACACCACCATCTTTGGTATGTGGGTCACATGAACATGAAGGGTCATGAGATCAGTTATGCATGTACATGTCTCCCCTTACATAAGTATTAGTGAGTCCCCCTACAATTTGTTAAATAGATATATCTGGCCATCCTGCTCAGATGAAATTCCTGTTCCCTTGACTGTTCCTTGGATATGCTTCCTCTTGACTTCTGTCTAAGCTTATGCTCCCAGCTCGTAAGATGGTCACCTGAAGGCTGCAGCCCCTTGTTAGAAATAAAACTGTCCTTTCTACACTCATGAGGCTTGCCATTCTTCAGTAGAAAAATCTATGTAACTCTCTCCATATATACTTATGTCTAAAAGGAGGATACATTTATATCCTTTAACATATTATATATGAGGTGGTAAGGCCTATACATATTTAAATAAATACTGATATCCAAGGAGAAATGGAGTTTGTGCCTTATTCCTACCAAGATTTCCCATCACAACTATGGATGATGTTATTAGACTAGGGCTCCTATAACCAGGAAACCCAGATTCTTGAATGAGGATGGAGTCCGCCGGAATTCACAAACATCCACATGGAAGGAAGAAAACTCATGAAGCAAATCCCCTAGAGCAATCAAACATTCACAGTTTTGAATGGGGAAAAGCTTATTCATATTCAAGTGAGTAGGACACAGGTTATGCAGCCTGAATCTTACACCCACATTCAAGTTAGGAGGAGGACAGACTCCGCACACATAAGGAGGTTCACCGTCATGTCTACAGGAGAATATACTGTCTCTAATCAGAGCCCCTACACATGTAAGGTAGATTTGTCACAGCCAGGATATTTCACATGAATCTAGTGGGCATATGCATAACATTTCCTCAAACAGTGTATGACCCAAGGACTTTTTCAACCTCACAGAGAATATTCCCCAGCAGAGATCACATGCAAGTCAGAAAGCAAGTCTTAGAACATTTTAAGAAATACGAAAATTATATCATTTATAGAAATTATATAAAGTATGTTTTCTGAACACAATGGTATAAAACTAGAAATCAACTACAGTGTGAGGCAATTTTGAAATTTCACAGACACACAGAAATTAAGTTACATTCAATGGAAGCGCATTGAAAACATCATTGACCATGGTCAAGCAGAATTTATCTCAGGGATACAAGAATGGTTGAACATACAGAAATCAACGATCATGATTCATCACCATGAGAGAATAGGGGACAAAATCTATATGTCATTTCAATAGATTAAGAAAGACCATTGGACATAATTGAACATCTCTTCAATAAGAAATCTGTGAGCATGTATGTACAGAAAAAAGTGCCAGAAAACAATAAAAAACAGATGTGACAGCTCTCAGGAAACATCACTGTGAAAGTGGAAGAGCGGAAAGATTTTGTCTAACATCTAGGAAAAGACAAGAATGGATAGGTCTCACTTCTTCTATTCAACTAAACTCTGGAAATTCAAACAAAAGCTATTAGTGAAGAGGAAAAAATAAACAAACAATAAAAAAATAAATAATTTAAATATACCTGTTGGCCAACAACTTGGTATTCATATATAGAACACCCTAAAATGGGTAAAAATTAATAAATTCAGGGAAGTTGCACAATACAAAATAAGCATGCAAAATCAGTACAGTTTCTATACACAAACAGTAATCTATCTGAAAAATAAGTCCACAAAATAATTCCCTTTACAATAGCTTAGAAATACAAAATCAAGCATAACTGTACCTAATGAAGTTAAAAAATGTTAACTTGATGTAAGATATCATGAAATTGATAAAATATTTAAGAAAGCAATATAAAAAAGTGATAAATAAGTGGAAGAATATTTCATGTTCACAGCTATTGTTGAAAATATTAAGGGAACACAAAGTGATCTATAGAAGTCAATGCAATCTTTATCAGAATACAACTGACATTTTTTACACACATAGTAAATTAATAAATGATTAAATATAAATAAGTAAACACATAAATAATGAAACCCTAAAATTGTTTGGAACCACCTAAAACACCCAGAATAGCCAAATTAATTTTAAACAAATGGAACAAAGCTTGAGGGCTGATTCTACCTCACTGCAAAATATACTTTGAAGCTATGCTAATGAAACAGCACACTACTTGAATAAAACAAAATACATGGGCAAAGAAAAGGAGCAGAGAGCCAAGATATAAATGTGTGCATGTACAAATAATTCTTGACAAATGAGCCGATAACATCAAGTGGGAAAAAGTCAGTCATTTCAATAAATGATGCTGATACAAACACAAAGAAAAATGAAAGTAGATATTCTTGCCATATACAAAATCAGTTCAGAGTGGATTAAAGACTTACGTGTAAGGCCTGAGACTTTTAAAATACTGAAAGGAATCCTAATGGAAAAGTTCTATGGCATAGGTCTTGACAATTATTGTCTTGATATGACCTCAAAACAACAGTAAACAAAAGAAAAATAGAGAATGGGTTTATATTAAACTAAATTACTTCTGTACAGGATAAGAAACAAAAACAGAGTAAAGAGACATCTCAGAGAATGGCAGAAATTATTTTCAGTCCATATAGACATAAAAGGGATTCATAATTTACCACATGTATGGAACTTATCTCAATGGCCAGAGAACAACCTAATTTAAAAGTGTACAAATTAGCTAAATAAACAAGGCTCAAACTGAGACTCACATATGGCAAAAGACATGTTTAAAATACTCAGCATCACTAATCATTAGGGAAATGCAAATCAAAACCACAGTGAGTTTTTATCTCACTCTTTTAAGAATGTCTACGATCTGAAAGACCAAAGATAAGTGGTGGCAAGGATGTAAAAATATGACCAAAATTTTGTTTGGTATAGAAGAATAACAAAGAAAATATGTTTGTTAATTTTAAATCTAGAGTTATTTGGTTCAGATCTCAATGCGGTTAATAGTTTTTAATTAGTTGCCACCATTTAAAAATTGGTAACACTGGGCCCATACAGCAAAAAATCAGAGGGAACAGAATTCTGGCTGCTTCTTACAGATGGAAAATTAAATCTCAGTAGCCAGGCATGGTGACTCACATCTATAATCCTAGTATTTTGGGAGGCTGAGGTGGGAGGGTCACTTGAGGCGAGGAGTGGAAGACCAGCCTGAGCAAGGACAAGACTCCATCTCTACAAAAAATAGAAAAATTAGCCAGGCTTGGTGGTGCACAGCTACAGTTCCAGCTACTCAGGAGGCTAAGGCAGGAAGATTGCTTGAGACCAGGAGAAATTTGAGATTATAGTGAGCTATGATAATGATACTACACTCCAGCCTGACAAAAATGAGACCCTGTCTCAAAAAAAAAAAAAAAAATCTCAGTCTTGAAGGTAGGACTACTTCTCTCACACATATTACTTGCATAGACCCAACAGAAACTTTAATTTGAGGCCTTTGTTTTTAAATACTTGTATAGTTTTCATAATCTGGTCTCACAAAGTAATTCTATTTCCTCTATTTCCACAGTCTTTAGGGTACCACAATCACTCCCATGTACTACCTACAGATACCGCTTCAAATATGTCATTTTTGTTTTCAACAAAAAAAGCTTAACTGGCAATATCTGTCAAGTACTGCTAATTTAGTCCCTTCTATAGTAAACCATACTAACCCCTAAAATTGTCAAGTATTTTTGAACTAGATTCTGTCTTTCAGGGCCAACTGAGAAATGAAAGCAATAGTTGTGGGGTTTTTTTTTTTTGTTTGTTTGTTTGTTTTTTATGTCTTTCAGTATTTCCACAGAAATATTTGTTTGCACCAATAAGAGAATGGCATTTATCGTACTAAACTACATAAGAACAGAGGAGGTTTAGGAGGGTCTAGGTGAGGTTAAGAATCAGATTACACGGAATCAGGAGATTTGTGTGACTCAGTGTTGAAGTCACCTAAGAAGGTCCCCCAGGCTCAAATTCACTACCCTATGATACTACCAGGATACTTGCAGTATCTTTCTAGTATCTTTCTCCCCCTAGTATCTATCTCTCCCCAGAACCCTAAAATAGCTCTGTCCAATAGAAATACCAGGCAGTTCACAAATGAGTGAGCCATTGAGGTAATTTTAAATTTTCTAGTTGCCACATTTTTAAAAAAGGAAAAAAGAAATAGGTGAAATTAATTTTAATATTTTATTGAATCTAATATATCCAAAATATTACCATTTCAACATGTAATCAATATAAATAAAAAATATTAATGAAATATGTTACATTCTTCTTTTCATACTAAATCTTCAACATCTAATGTGTATTTTACACTTAGATCACATCTCGGTTTGGACTGCCCACATTTCAAGTGTTCAATAACTATATATGGTGTGGTGGCTACTGTGTTGGGCTGTGTGGCATTAGAACATTCCTAACCCTAACAATACATGGTAGCAACCAAGTAAGTTGTTTTAACTGACTTAAATTGAAATGATTTGAATTGCATTAAGTTGGACTCCTCATGAGGGACACTAAGTTGCAGGGGAAAAAAGGGGGGCAAAGGGAGGAGGAGAAGGCATGGGTGTGGCAGGCCCACGAGGAGGTTAGGAACTCCTCCCAGTGGAGTCAGTTCTCTAAGATAGAGGTCGCCACAGAGGATAAGAAAATTGATAGGAAAAAGAGGGAATAAAAGAATACACAGAGTCCAAGGTATAGTTTATAGTTTTATATAAAAAGATCAGAATAATCACAGCGGGGTACTTAGGCAGGTAGTCATATCTCCATGAACGATCTAGCAATATTGTTAGATTCACATAGGTTTCTATAATCACAGATCTCAATTACTAGTTGTCAGGGTAACACATTTGCATATCAGGGAATGCAGTTGCTGGAGGAGCAGGATTACATAGGTAGTGGGCTAGGGTCAAAAGTCCTCTCAAGGGGCTACTAACAATTCTTAATCTAGGTGAACAAACAGGTACAAAGTCTTTTAGAGGCTAACTTCTAAGTTCTAAGAGGTAGGCATCAATTAACAGAAGTATAATAAAAGAGGTATAGTGACTCTATATTTCTTTGATGTAGTTATGGTGGACTTAAAGGTAAACAGACAGTCAGTCAGGAGTGAACAGGGAGCCCGAATTTCTACAAACAGTTTGTTTACGACAGAGAGGCATGTCTCAGAGCAAAGTACACTCATTGTCTCCGGCTCCCATCTTGCGGACTATATATTTACCATGCCTTCCCTTTGAAGGCACAGGAAAGCCCACAGTGAGATAATCAGGGAGTCCCTTGGAATGCTTTCCTACTGGAGATCTGAGAGCTCTCCCAGGATAACAGCCTCTGATAAGTGAACCATTGAGTTCACACATTCTTTCAGGGCAAAACCCTGCAAACTTCTGTTTCTGTCTTTAGTATAGCAATATTGGGCAATACAATAAAATAATAATCTTATGAGCCACATTTCATTAATTACTCAATCACATTTTCTCAACACTAAGTTTTTCAATTCCCTGAAGCTCAGGTCAGTGGCACAAAACAAGGCTGCATACTCTAGTCCACGACATTTATCATAGTCTTATTCTAGTCCACAGTGTTTTCCAGCATGGGCCCCAACCCAAATGGGGTAGCTCCTCAAGTTCAGATCCCTTAAAAGAATG
Source organism: Lepilemur ruficaudatus (assembly GCA_963574885.1). NCBI lineage: Eukaryota > Metazoa > Chordata > Mammalia > Primates > Lepilemuridae > Lepilemur > Lepilemur ruficaudatus. The sequence continues at coordinate 9,257 of CAUYRT010003727.1, read as the reverse complement.
CTTAGTCTCACAGAACAGCCATGTGGTAATCCTTGATTGTCCATTGCTCATCAATCTCTTTCTCCAAAAAGTGGGAATGAGCTGAGAAGACCATTTTAGATCCTTTTTAAACTCCCAGCAATATCAGAAACCTGCTACAGGTGTAGCACCTATAATTAGATTATTCCACACATACTTGTTTCAGAAATACATTCTAAATTCAAGGATTGAAATAAAACCCAATGTCCTTCTAGTTTCCTCACATCACATTTATCTAAAATTCAGAAATGAAACTCTGCCCCCAATGTTTCCCTTGTATTCTTATTTATCAAATCATGACAATGTTGCTGACTTCAGAACTGGTGTTCATCCAAAGCTTATTCCCTGATATCCATCTAGCTTACCTTAAAATTTGTTTTTTTTTTTTTTTTAATTTTTACTTGGTTCCAACTGGGAAAATCCATCTACCCCAACAACAGACACAACTCTGTATAAACTGTGACACACACACAGACACACAGACATATACACAATTCAAAGGCTGAACAAACTGCATATCCTAAAAAATAGCAGTTAACAAAAGTTACATTTTGAGGGGACGATTTTAAGGAATGTCCCACAAATGTTCAACATATTGGCCAATTAATTAACAAAATTTCTTGACCAATGTCTAGTATTCATGAATGCAGGAGCGTAACCTGTCCCTCAAAAACCACAGCAGTCCAACAGTGAAAGATTGTGTACCTAAAGCTACGAGTTCTCCTCAGCTCTTAACCCCATGCCCAGCTCACCTGAAGTCATGTGCAGAAAGGTTCCTCTTTCTCTACAGAGACCTGGAACCATTCTAGAAAGGACTCACTTGAGCACAGGCAAGAGAAGAGTACGCACACATCCAATTCACTAAATAAAATGTGACACACATTCTGGGTTGCAGACAATAAAGGACTTTCCTAGAACATACCCCTTAGGACTTAAACAAAAATATCTGGTTAATGGGAATGATTGTTTCATGTAAGCAAACTTACGCAGAGGTAACTTTTTTCTGCCAAAATTCTCACTTCCAATTTGATACAGTCATACCTCTTTTTAGAGCTGTTTAGCTGAGTTTTAAGGAGCACACAGGAAAAGAAAACTGGTAACAGTGATCATCACAGGAGAGAGAAATTAAATTGAGGATTGGGAAGGAAGGAAAACTGCAATTTTACTTTTATTTTGCTTTGTTTAATTATTGTGCAGTAAGAATGTATAACTTCATTATTCTTTAATTCTCATATTATTAATTTATTTATTTTCTTTTTTGATGACAGTTCATTTTGAGAGTAAAATTTACTAATGGGAAAATGTGAAAATCTTGAATCTGGAAAAATGTGTATGACATATAGCTGACCCATCACTCAAGATATAGGGCATTTCTTTTGCCCTAAAAGGATGACTTAAGTCCCCTTCCAGTCAACCTGTATGCCCCAGGAGCAATCACAATTCTGAATTCTATTTAACATTACCCTTGGGTTTTAGCAGTTTCTGATAGTTCTTTTAAATGGAATAACACTGTTCATACTTTTCTGTCTGAACTCAACACAATGTTTGTGAGATTTAGCCATGTGGATGCACATTTTGTAGCCCATCTTTTCAATTGCTGAGCAATATTTCTGCTGTATGAATACACCACAATTTTTTAATCCTTTCTCCTCATAATGGACTTTAGTTTTTTTTTTTAAGTTTTAGGTGCTATTAATTTTTTAAGTTGTCATTAGCATTCTTTTATAAATTAGTTTGTGAATATACATTTTCATTTCTCTAGGGAAAAAAACCTCAGAATGGTATTGCTGTATCATAAAGTACGTACACAACTAACGTCTTAAGGAACTGCCCTACAGTTTTCCAAAGCCATTCTACTGTATTATTAGCAATGTATGAGAGTCATACGTTGTTTCCAATGCTGGAGTTTGAAATAGTGTCTCATTGTGATTTTAATTTTCATTTATCAAATTACAATTATTGAATACCTTTTCAAATATTTGGCCATTTTAATGTCTTCTTTGGGAAAGTATCTGTGAAAATCATGAACGTATTTGTCCTTTTATTATTGATGGATAGATCTTTATATGTTCTGGATACAATTACTTTGCCAGATATATATATTGCAACTATTTTCTGTCAGTCTAAGGCTTTCCATTGCATTTTTTTTTTTTTTTTGAGACAGAGTCTCATTCCCTTGCCCGGGCTAGAATGAGTGCCGTGGCATCAGCCTAGCTCACAGTAACCTCAAATTCCCGGGCTCAAGCAATCCTTCTGCCTCAGTCTCCCAAGTAGCTGGGACTACAGGCATGTACCACCATGCACGGCTAATATTTTCTATATATTTTTAGTTGGCCAATTAATTTCTTTCTATTTTTAGTAGAGACGGGGTCTCGCTCTTGCTCAGGCTGGTTTTGAACTCCTGACCTTGGGCAATCTGCCTGCCTCGGCTTCCCAGAGTGCTAGGATTACAGGCGTGAGCCACCGCACCCGGCCTCCATTGCATTTTCTTAATAGTTTATTTTAACAAGCTAGAGATTTTTTTTTCATTTTGATGAAGTCCTATATAACTTTTTTATTCATTTATGTCTAGTGCTTTTTGTTTTTGCTAAGATATCTTTGCCTACTCCCAAAGTTGGAAAGAAATTTTCCTATGTTTTCTTCCAAATGTTTTATAGTGTTAGTCTTTATATTTATGTCTTAATTTATGTATAACTGTTTGGGATTAGGGTTAGTATTTTCCATACATTTATTTATTCAATTGTTTCAAGGAAATTTGCTGAAAAGAATTTCTATGCCCCCTTGGATCTATTGGGTGTCTGCATTTAAAATTAATTAGCCTCATATGTATGAGTCTATTTCTGAACTCTGCTATTCTTTCTATTGATCAATTTATCTGTCCTTATGCCAGCACAAAATGGTTCTGATTGTCACAGCTTTATAGTAAGTTTGAAATCAATACTCTGAGTCCTCCATATTTGTACTACGTTCATCAACATTGTGTTGGCTATTTCTGGTTTCTTATACTTCCACGTTAATTTTAGAATCAGCTTATCAATTTGTTAAAATACTACTGAGATTTTGATTAATATTACCTAGGCCAATTTGAGAAAAGTTTCATGTTATCAACATTGAATTTGCAAATCTATGATCAGGGCTCTCTGTTTATTAATATTTAGACTTCCTTTAATATCTTCCAGCAATGTTTTATAATTCCCAGTGCAAGGACCTTGAACATCTTTTATTAATTTTATTTCTAAGTATGTGACATTTCTATTGCTACCATAAATGAATTTTTTGCTACCATAAATAATTGCTACCACAAATAAATTTTTAAATTTTATTTTCCAATAGGTTAATACTAGCTTATAGAAATACAATTGACTTTTGTATAATGGCCTTGATGAATTCACTTTATTAGTTTCTGTAGTTGTGTTGGAGAGTCTTTATAATTTTCTGTGTGAACATGTTGTCTGCAAATAAAGGAAGTATGCTTTTCTTCCTTTTCCAACCTGTATGTATTTTATTTGTTTTTCTTGTCTTATGCATTGGCAGAACCTCCTGTACCCTGTTAAATAGAAATAGTGAAAATTGGTATTTCTTTCTTGTCCTGATCTTAGATGAATAACTAATGTTCACAATTTCACCATTAAGTATGATATTAACAGTAGGCTTTTTATAAATGTTCTTTATCACATTGAAGGAGTGCCCTGCTCTTTTTTATCTACTGAGAGTTTTAATCATGAATGGACATTGGATTTTGTCAGATGCTTTTTCTGCATCAATTGGAGATGATCGGATTATTAATCTTTTATTCCGTAAATGTGGCAAATTTTATTAATTGATCTTTAAATGTTTAACCTACTTTGGTTTCCTGGGATACACTCTATTTGTCATAATGTATTAAAATCAATGTGTTAATACTTTCCTGAGGAATTTTTCATATACATTCTGAGGAGTTAATGTCTGCAAATTTCTTTTCTGTAATAATTTTGTCAGGTTTTGGTACCAGAGTTAAGCTAGTTTCAAAAAATAGATTGGGAAGGGTCCATTCCTCTTCTATTTTCTCAGAGAATTTTTGTAAGATTGTCACTATTTTTTTCATATACATTTAATAGAATTTACCAGCATATAACCATTAGACATAGATTTTTCTTTATGGGAAAGTTCATTGATAATAAATTTAATTTCTTTGAAAGAAATAAAACTATTGACATATTCAATTTCTATGTGGGTCAGTTTTACTAATTTGTGTTTATAAACTTTTTCCATTACATCTAAGCCATTGCATGCATTAGAATATGCTTTTAATTTCTTTATTATACCTTTAATATTTGCATGTTCTATAGTGCTATACCCTCTCACATTGCAAATGTTGGTAGTTTACATTTTGCTTTCTCTTCTTGACCAGTCTTCTTAGTGTTTATCAGCAAAAGTTACCTATGAAAATCCCTTCTGTATATGTGATGTTATGTATACAATTTTTTTTTTTTTTTGAGACAGAGTCTCACTTTGTTGCCCAGGCTAGAGTGCCGTGGCATCAGCCTAGCTCACAGTAACCTCAAACTTTTGGGCTCAAGCAATCCTTCTCCCTCAACCTTCTGGGTAGCTGGGACTACAGACATGTGCCACCATGCCTGGCTAATTTTTTCTATTTTTAGTTTGTTTTGGATAATTTCTTTCTATTTATAGTAGAGATGGGGTCTTGCTTTAGCCCAGGCTGGTCTTAAACTCCTGAGCTCAAGCAATTCTCCTACCTTGGCCACCCAGAGTGCTACGATTACAGGATTGGGCCACTGCGCCCAGCCCACTTGCTTCTTAAGGAATGTCAGGCTTTGCTCTTAAGGCCTTCTACTGATTGGATGATACCAATCCCATTATGAAAGATAATTTGCTTTACTCAAAATCTACTGATTTAAATGTTAATCATCCTAAATAAAATACTTTTAGACAGGTATGTGACTAAACAACTGGGCACCATAATAGCCCACCCTAGTTGACATAAAATTAACTGTCACAGTTTCCTAAGAGACTTACTATGGAAGTGAAGCATGGCCAAATCTGATTAGGCCAATATAACTTGGCCAAGAATATCTAGCTTATACTTTTCCAAAAATGAATGTTAATAATTATATTTTAAATAAAATTATAATATCTGCATGTTTCCTTTGGTTCTATATAATATTTATATACATAATGACAGGAATCAGTAAATCCATTTAATTATGTGGTTGTAAGTCAATATTAATTACAAATTCACCATTTGTTTACCAGTACAGTCAAGTAAATTGAAACAATCAGAAAGACTGGGAATATAGACACAAAAATATTTTCAGCTATTTACAGGTTTATGACCCTGACGTGAATAAAGCTTTTTTTGCAAAACCTCAGAGAAACCCTGATATAGGGGATTGTGTAATCCAATTATGATACATCACTGTGATGGAATACTAATTATTTGTCTTTAATTTACCTATGGAGATTTACAAATGAAATAATATATGTAGGAGAAAAATTATTCAAAGTGATTGAACATAAACATTCTTTTGCTGATTTTAAATACCAAGATTATTTCTCTTCCTATTTTTACCCTCTTCACCCTGCAAAAAGAAAATTAAAAGTAAGAGAGCAATACTCATTAGAGACAAGAAGGAGTGAGAAACTTAGTTTTGTCTCAGCTTTATTTCACTAAGATGGCAAAATAAAGAGTAAAAGCAGAAGTTCCATGTGTGAACAATTATCTTGTGAAAAAGCCAATGTAGTGGAAAAGAGACGTAGGTAGATAGATGGTCATGCATACAGACCACACAGTAACGTTGGCCATGACCAGTATGAATAATATCTGGGGTGGAGAGAATGGTAACAACAGTACCAAGGACTTGAGCAAGCTGGAGTTTGGTCATTTGGAGGCTGGCCTCCCATGGATGTTCAGTGCATTCACTGCGCAGGATCACCATATCTAAAGGTTCTTCATTTGCATTGCAAATGTATATTTTTGTCTCTGAGAGAAAGCAGAGAAGGCAGAGATTTTGGGTCTTCTGACAAAGTTCTGGAAATCAAGGGAGAGCCCATTCTTACACAAAGCCATGCTAGCACACAAGCCCTTGCACGCACATGAACACTCACAGCACACCTAGACCCTCCAGGTGACACCGTGCCACCTCCAAATACCCAGATCTTACACACCCATGCTCCCAGAAGCCCACATGGCACACACCCCAGTAGACTGCAAACCTGGTATACCTCATCTGAGTGGCCAGGGGAAGAGGCAGGGTGTGCACACTACCGGTAAAACAGGCCTCTGAGGAAGGGGTGCTGTGAGTCTCTGGGGGCTTTGGAAAGCACGCTTGGGCAACCAGGATGAGAGGCAGTGCAGGCCAGTCTTACAACAGCATCTTCTCTTGGTTCCTAATGTGGCATTTCATTAATGAAACTACCATTTCACTGAATTTAAACTGGATGCTCTGGATTGAACACCAGAGCCAGAGCCCCCCTGCAACCACCTGTCCCCTCACTCACTTACCCTTGCAAGGCTGAAGAGGGCAACATCCTGGCAGAGGAGATATTGTTAAGGTTGTATGAACATGTATTACCTTGTAACAATGTTGCTTGAGGAATGAGCACCTTTTTCTAATTTGCTCAAAGACACAACTGGGCTAGAGGCAGACCTGTCCAAAGAGTGCGTGGACAAGCCAGTGTAAGATAACAGGTATAGGAACAAAAGCTAAATGATAAGTGAGCCTCAGAATCAGACAGAATTGGATTTAAATTGTGTTAAACCATGTTATTGGGGCCGAACATAAGTTAATTAACTTCTCTGAGACAAAGATTCCTCATCAGTACAGTGATAAGTGACAGTCGTTTGAAGACAGTATAAGCAAAAAACTCAGCATTTAGTAGGTATGTTCTTCCCTCAATTCCTCCATTATTCGGAGATGGCACAGGGCAGGGCTTCAGGGTCAGAAAGTCATGTTGAGAACGGAGTGAAGGGTAGAAATGGGCCCAACAGTTGTGTGAGGGTGGCCAGGGTTCTTTGTCGGGCTGTTCCTATACACCCACCACCTTTCCTCCTGCTTCCCTGTAGGGCAGCTTCCCTTTTGGTGGCCCATATTATGGTGAAAAAGGATAACTTCATTTTTTACAAGGCATCTGAAGGTTAAGGAGTCACTTCTTGTTCAGTAACTCCAGGGCAAGGCAGGAGAAACTTAGACAGTCACCACTATAGATAAGTGACTACAATAACTGGGCCAAACTCTGTCATCAAGAGTTTGGCCTCTTTCATCATTTTATTGGGCCAGTAAGTCAGTCTGAAGTCCAGCTCAGATATCCTAGAATGCAGCTCAGACTACCAAGTCTGAGTAGCACAGGTGGAAGTCTGATGAGTACACCCACCCCCCATTAATGGTGGGGAACGAGACCAGTCACATAAATAGAATAGGGGCCCTGTCTCCAGAAAACTAACTTCCCAGGCTGTGGTCAACGAGCAGCCAATGGGCCAGGACAGGACATCTCAGCACTTGTGTGGTGAATCAGCACTTTTCTCAGGGTTTGCTTTATCTGAAATAATACCTGCCTCCCTCCAGCAGCACAGCATGTGTGGCACATGAGATACTAATGGAAACTTTGCCAGGCAGGCAGAAGTAAGAGGTCCAAGATCAGTCCAGAGGCAACATAGCTGAGGCTGAGAGAAGGAACAGCCTGAGGCCACTCCAGAAGTTACAAGCCAGGGCCACGATGCAGACACACCACGTCTAAGTAGCTGACGATGAGGTGTGAGGTCTCCAGCATAGAACCCAATTTTATTGGAAGAATGAAGACTCAAAGTTGAAATGCTCCTGCTTTGGGGCTAGTTAGTAACAAAGTTCTCTAGTATGCAAAAGACGAAGAGAATGAGTTTTAGTCTGAAATGAACACTGGCTGCTATAATAAACCCCTAAACATGTGATATTTCAAACGCCATGAGTTTATTTTTCACTCACCTCAGAGCCAAAATTAGTGTTTTTATTCTGTGGGTGCTGCTCCTCAAGACAGTGTTCAGGGTCCCTCCCATCCTGGGCTCCACCATCTTCAATGCATGACTCCAAGTCATGGAGGGGACCAAGCACAGGGGTCACACCTGGGAGTGTCTCTGGGCCAGGCCTGGAGTGGGAGTACACGACTTCTACTCACATCACCCTAGCTGTAAGAGAGGCTGAGAAACAGGGTCTACATTTGCACCTAGGAAGAATATGCCACTTTCTGAAGAGTTAGCCAGTTACATACGCAGAAAAGATGGGAGTGATTTCCAGAGGAGATGGATTTTAAATATTACAATTATTTCCTTGACTTCCCTTTATACAGATGTCATTTGTTTTACTTTCCAAGTTAAACTGGAGGCTCATTTTAACATAAGTTTCATATATCATGAGGGAGCAAATGATTTTGTGGTGACATTTAATACATTAGACTTGCAAAATAAGCATGTAAAAAATTTAATGCACAATGTAGCCTATCGCCAGGGAAAGGTTGAGAACAACTAGATGGTATGTAGATTAACCACATTTATAAAATAAAAACATCTTAATGTTACATGTGTTACTGTCCAAGAGGTGCATTTACACTGGGAGGGCCTAAAACAATTTTGCTTTCAAAATGCACTTTCTACTGAAAGAAGCTCCCAACACTGTATAGGCTTCAGGCCCCACAAAAACCTGGATTTTCCTTGGAGCATACTGTTCTAGCTCTGATTTTTTTTGTTTTCTCTAAGTTTTATCTTTAGGATATTTCTAAGCAAGTTAGTTGTCTAACAACATAGATTGAGACCAAATTGATCCTGTTTATTTGGGTACCTCACAAAGTGTCATGTCTTATACCACTTTCATATGCAAATCAGGCAAAAAATATCCCTGGGTCTGATCACCAAGTCATAGCCACAATTGGGTCTATAATATTTGTGGAACAATATGAGGTAAGGAGGAGAGGTGGAATGTTAGCCTTTGTTTTGTTTTTATTTTAAAGCCTGAGGTCTTAGTTCTTGAAGTAACAACTTAATTTTTTTTTTATTGGGGGAAAACTACAAAGCATTTACACTACAATGTTTACAGTCACAATTTGTAGTGAGCTGATTTCCAAAAATATATTACCACTCAAGTTGACTTATCTTGTTACATTCAAAAATCTACTCTGTCAAAGTAGTCCATAGAGTACATACATAGTGCTCCAACTGTATCTACGTACAACCAACATTCCATTTTAAGTGTACAATTAAATGATTTTCAGTG
>CAUYRT010003724.1:0-40137 GCA_963574885.1 Lepilemur ruficaudatus | reverse complement strand
AATCAACATTGTTAAAATGTCTGTACTACCCAAAGTGATCTACAGATTCAATGCAATCCCTGTTAAAATACCATCATTTTTTGCAGAGCAGTCCAATTCTTTAGGTGTTATTTTTAAAACTATGTATTAGATTATGAGGTTATGAAATAGCCAAGATGATTATCACTGCCTGTGAAGAGCAAATGAGAATCAGCCACAAAACACAATGAAAAAAACACCAAACAAATGACTTTACTAAATACAGGTCCTACAAGGGGCATGGAGGAAGGAAGAGGGGGAAGCCAGGTTTGAATAAAAGGTAGTGAAGCAAAGCTTCTTAGAAGAAAACTGATGGGAAACTGGGGGCTTTTCAGGAAAGTAGTATTTCTGCGTAAACACAGGGAGAGATGCGCCCCAGAGATGGAATAGAATTTTGCTTGACTGGAGTAGAAAGGTTCTGAATGAAAAGCCAGGGGAAAGTTACTTACAGATCTTGAATGAGGACCTAAGATTTTGGGTGCTTATCCTAGAAAGAGCTGAGTGGTGAGAGGGCTCAAGAAGAATTTTGTCAGTGGAATTCCTCTTCAGGTACTTTCCTGTAGCTGTCTGACCACTTACTCCATTTACTGCTTCCCTGCTTCTCTTCCTTTTGAAACAAACACTTCCCCTAGGTAGGAGACCCCAGTACAAATTTAGGTTTGTAGAGCCAAGAATCAGAAATAAAATTGAACTGAGGCCTTTGACCTTATTTTCTGCATGGTTATACGCACAGTTAGAAGCGTACATTTATAATCAACACCAAGATTTGAAGTGAAGAGTAATCAACTCCAATGACCATGGGTCAGCATTCTGCTTCCTCTCTGGCCAGTGAGCAGCCTTGGAGAAGGAGCCTTCCAGTGCTGGGGTTGGCTCAGTGGGCTGGGGCAAACCCCTGGGTGAGGGAACCTGGAACACTCAACTGGGAGCAGCACTGAAAGAGGAAAGGAGAGGGGCTACTGAGCTAGAAATATTCAACAGAGCTCTGGTGATTAAAAGCCTGAAGAAATTGTTTGACAGGAGGAATTGAGGCTTCAGTTGTTTTCATGAAGTTACTAAATGTGGTCACAGCATAAGTGACGGGGTATTCTAGCTCTGGTTAAATTCCTTTCCTTTCTTGTTTGCATATATAGTCTATATTTGAGTGCAGTGGAGGATTTTAAAGTTAAAGTTACAAATGAGATAGCTCTCTGTTTAATGTTTATGTAACAACTAGTCAATAATGATAATTATTGGATTTAGACACCACATTAATTTCAATATGTGATGGATTTTTAGTGACAATAATTTGTCATCTCCTAATCTTCTTGTTCCTTTGCCTGCTGCCTTTTCAATGTACAATTTGTGTGGGGGACCTAAGAGCAGACTCCTGTCTCCATTAGTTGCCTGTATAGATTGAGCTGATCTGAAAGGCTGAATAGTAGGGGTTCTTCCATCTCTCTTTGTTCTTTTTATAATCCTCTTTCATATAGTTAACAAAGGAAATGGGATGTTCTCATAGAGGATATACATTCTTCAATCAAGGAATGCGAATGTCTAACTTTTGGAAGCCTACTCGGGTGGGTAGAGTCAAGAACCCCCCAATAAGAATTTCTAATGCTCAAGTGTCTGAGATTAATTTTGCATGCTTTAAGACACGGAGTCTGGTCTTTTTGGCTACCTTAGAATGATTCTTATCATCCAGGAGCTTGATGAACACCCAGTCAGCTCTGGGAAGAAGAAAAGCATGGTCTGCTTTAGAAAATTGATTCATTAGTTCACCAAATTATTTGAGTTTGCTAACACTGCTAGGCTGTGGGCATTTGTTCAACAAACACATATGAGGCCGGGTGCGGTGGCTCACGCCTGTAATCCTAGCACTCTGGGAGGCCGAGGCGGGCGGATTGCTCAAGGTCGGGAGTTCGAAACCAGCCTGAGCAAGAGCAAGACCCCGTCTCTACTAAAAATAGAAAGAAGTTAATTAGCCAACTAAAAATATATAGAAAATATTAGCCGCACATGGTGGTGCATGCCTGTAGTCCCAGCTACTCGGGAGGCTGAGGCAGGAGGATCGCTCGAGCCCAGGAGTTTGAGGTTGCTATGAGCTAGGCTGATGCCACGGCACTCACTCTAGCCTAGGCAACAGAATGAGACTCTGTCTCAAAAAAAAAAAAAAAAAAAACCAAAAAAACAAACACATAAGAGATGACTAGTTGGGGAGATAAATGGTAAACATCGCAGATGTGGAACTGAACATCTAGTGGGAGAGGATTTATTAAAAATACTGTGGAAGTTTGTACGGTTCTCATCCTCATGGAGCTTACAGTCTAGTAGGAGAGACAGGCAGATAATCCAGGGATTATAATACCAGTTGATAAGTGTTCTGCTAAAGAAAAAAGTAAATAGGCATAGATAGTAGCAGCACCTGATTTAATCTTACGAGGGTCAGGGAAAGCCTAGGTAGTTTTAAATGGCTTTGTGACTATAACATAATGTCCTTAGAACTTTGTTTTTGTACTTAGCAGACATTTTCAATGATTTTAGAAGTCAGAATCAGTCATAACGTCGGTTTTCACTTTATAAACCTTCTACCATATAGAGGTAGAATATATCCTATACTTCCACCTTGGTCTACAACATCAACATGGGAGTATAGGGAGGGGTGAAGTTTCAAACCTTAAAAGCTGCAGTGACCTCAGTGGCAGAACTCCCAAGTCCTTATAAAACAGATTAGAAGTATATTTAGGTTGAGTGAAACTTTCAGTTTGTGAACTTTTAATCTTTACAATATCCATGGGGGAGTGGTGATTGGTTGTAAGAAAATTCATAGTATGTTTAAGCAATTTTGCTATGTATATAGTCTGTGAAGTGGTTACCAAGAACAGCATCACAAATCTTTATGTGTTCATTAACACGAGGCTCTAAGGACTTTGATTTGCCAATACTTTCTGTTAGTACATTTAGTTCATGAGTTTTATCTAAAAGCAACTGCATTTATTTTTTTAATTTTATGATTTAGATTTTTCACAGCTTTATCCTGGCTATTTCCTCAAATAGCCACAGTTAACAATGTCATAATATACTATATTGAAGCATATGTTAATTTCTTGGAATAAGTCAGTAAAAGATGAACGATTCTTCATTAGGCAGTATCAAGGAACCAAAAAAATATCTGATTGTACTCTATAATTTTGGTTTTTGGTGCATAGTGGCAAAACTGCAAAAGGGCTTTCCAGTCAACCACTGCATTTCCCTTTGCATTCATGGTAGCTGACTTTGCTAAGTGCCTTTTTAAATAATCCACATGTTTAAAGATTTGTGTCAAATTCTGAACAGCAGGCAACTGCTATTATCCTTTGTAATCATGCGTTGTTTAATATGACAAAGCAAATTTCAAAATGTCTTTGTTCTTCCATTAACTTTACTACCTATTTTACATTTTCTTGCTTCCAAGTACATCTCCCCACCAATCACTAAATAATAGGTGTTTTTGTTTTTACCTGTATCTGTCCCAAGCCCTGTGCTCTTCCGGTTTCAGAGAGCTGAATGTGTTCCTATTCTTGGCTTGAAAATTGGCTCACAGCAGGAGATGATTTTTCACTATACCAGTTTCAGGCTAGATAGGGAAGAAAGAAACTATGCTTAGATATCACAGTCTGAGAAAATAACTATTCCAATCCCTGTGAGGATAACTAATTTTCCCCTGAAAACAAAAGGAAGGGGGAAAAAAAATCTGATCTGTGTTTTGATTCCTGGAACCTCTCAAAATATCGTTACCATGTTATTTCCTCTGCCCCAGGTGACCATTGCTATTATTGAATACTCAAAATGCTGGCAGGCTGTATCTGTTTTTAAATTCCAGCTCATTAAACTGTGTGTGGTTCCTATGAATGCTTTTCTTTAGTAGATTTGAGGGTAGAAACTAATTTCTTTTGTTTTTCTTGGAAAGGTACAGATTTATTTTTTGTTTCTACAACACCAAGGTGGAAGCTGTTAAATCTGCTAAACAAGTGCGAGGAAGCACACACGGAGCTCGCTAACTTCAAATAAAGGCCCCTGGTCCAATTTCAGGATGCAAGAGTAGAAAGTTGCCCCTGAGTTGCTTTTCTCAAAATGCCTAGATCATGGTGGCTTAATTTTCAAAAAGTATGATTCTCTTGTTTGATATTCTTCCTTTTAGTAAAGTAGGTAAACTAACATACAAGAATATACATTTACTTCCTTTCCTGTATAGCAGTCTTTCTCAATTAGGGACTTTTTAAAATTTCTTTTTATTTATTTTTTTGTTGAGGTATAACTACTGTGAGAGGTGCAAATCTTAAGTGTACAGTTCAATGTAATTTTATATATCCATCTATATCTATACACATAGATGTAGATATCTATGTAACTGCCCGTCAGATTAAGAAATGGAATGTTTCCACTCCGCCAGAAGGTTTTCTCGTGTGTCTTCCCAGTAAAAGCCCTCATGCAGATGGTTACACTTTTAATTTTTCATTTTTTTGCTTCTATCACTATAAATTAGTTTTGCCTATTCTTGAACTTCACATAAGTGAACTTCATTGAGTCTGGCTTCATTTTTCCAATTTTAATTGTTTCCTAGGGCTTAAACTCTTGTGCCATTTGTTTTTTTAAAAACATAATATTTGGAATATTTAAAGGCACCCCACCTTTTGTGAGGGACGCTAACACCAGGGCATCATGGTTCCAAATAGGACAAAACCGTACATTAGGTGAGGGGTCACATGGGCCTTCCTGGCTTCTGTGAGATTTATGTAGCAAGTAGCAGGAGTTCTTCATCCTATGTAGCATTCCATTGTGTGAATACGTGGATCTGTTTGAATACTGATGGACATTTGAGTTGTTTCCAGTATTTAGTTAATCCAAATAAAGCTGCAGTGTACATTTCTTTATGTGTCTTTTGATGGACATAAAAACTTAGTTCTTTTGGGTGTATATCCATGAGTGGCATTGCTGTGTTACAGGAAACATGTATATTTAGCTTTAGTAGAGTTATTTAGTAGCTGTAGTTTTCCAAAGTTGTTGTACCGATTGTTTTTCTACAAGCATTCCATGAGAGTTCCAGTTACTCTGCATTCTCACCAGTATTTGATATTGTCACTCTTTAATTTTAGCCGTTCTAGTGGGTGTATAGTGGTATCTTGTGGTTTTAATTTGCATTTTCCTAAGAACCAATTCAACTAGAGAGTAAGTTTTTGGTTTGTTTTTTCTGTTTTGTTTTATTACACATTTTCAAGCTACTGCCTTTGAGATCTTGATATATTACAGTCTCCTGTGGTGGAGCCTAGCCACCTAGATTTCTAAAACGCCCCATAAGAGATTCTGATGCGTAAGAATTATACCTCTGCATAAGAATTATACCATTTGTCAGCATTGCCTATGGGTTTATTTTAAAGTCTCCAAAAATGTTTTCACAGTTGGATTAAGGAGAAAGTCATGACAAGTAAGATAATTTTTTCTACTTGGAACACATTAAACAGATTGTGCTGTGATTAGGAGTCTTCAATAGCTGATTAAACACACTGAAGAAACTGCAGGTTACTCCACTGAAAACTGCAACTACTGCTGTTTCTTGTTTGTATCCACTTTTTAGATTTACTTTTATAAAATGTTCTTCCATTAAAAATGTTGTATTCAGAAGTAAGAAGATGGTTATATTAGTATTAATAATGCATACTCTTTGTAGACTTTTATTTGCTAAATTAAGTAGACAAATCTATTTGAAATGCCTCTCTTTACAGAAAGAAACATTCTTTATACCAGATAAACCAGTAATCAATAGAAATAGTAACATTGACCTATTTACCTTTAGTTGTGAACATAAAAGTAACATTTTACAATAGAAACAAAAAAACTACTTTATCAGTAGATATAGCCATCTTGGGAGAAAAGAATCTCATGTGGTCTCCTGATAAGAACATGGGCAGCACCATAGCTCTATTGCTATTAATACATGCTTAGATATGGTAACTTAGTGGTTACAAAATTAACCCATCCCATCAACTTTGAAACATTCTACCTTACCAAAAAAAGAGAGTAGAATTGTTTCCTGCAGCTTAAAAGTAATTATTTGGAATATTTAGAGGCATTATCTAGGCACCCGAACTTTTGTGAGGCACACTAACACAGGGCGTTATGATTCCAAATAGGATAAAACTGTGCATTAGGCAAGGGGTCATATGAGCCAGTTTATTATTAATATTTGTGGATCTCATCACATGATAATCTTCTTCTCTTCACTGAGAGCTTTTTCATTGAAAGGCTTTCCTTAGCAGTATTGAATAGCTTTCTAAGGAAATTTCAATCAGGAGTTTGCTCCAGCAGCTTATTAGGCCTTTAATGGATGTTAATTATACTCTTCATGCCTTTTGAATTAAGAGATGGGAAACAATTTTACACACTTAGCAAACCCTAAACCAATGTGTGGTTCTTAGAAACGATACCAGTGTTACTTAGAGCAGCAGTAAATCAGAATCTCATGCAAGACAGAAAGCAAAATGGTCTGTTCCATTACTTGCAGAGGTAGAATAGGGGAAAATCACATGTCTTTATAAGGTGGAACAGAAGTTTCCTTTTTCAGACCAGTTGCTTAACTTCGGCCAGAAATCTTATGTTAGAGAATATTTACACACAATGTAATGCTTGTGCTAAACTATGCAGAGCTGAGTACATAGTCAATATGAGAAAAATAATCCCCAAAGCTAAAACTTAGAAGATAGTGCTAAGTGGTTCCTTCTTCCTTTTTAAAGTCCTTTGCATGCTAGTGTTGTTTGGAATGGTTGGGGTTGCGTTTTTATCTGTTTAAAAGTCTTTACTTTCATGAGATTGCTAGGGAACATAATGGAGGTTTTTCTCTAGCTGTTTCCTCTTAGAAGTACATATAAATCTTCATGTATTGTGAACAAGTTATATTTTAAAAAGGAAGCTTTGAATCCCAGGCCTCTTTTCAGAAAACTGAGAGGATCCTGCAGCTATAAAGAGGATAAAACACTTTCCTCATTCACAGGGGAGAGAAATGGAAGTTTAAAAATGAGATGGTCCCATTGTGTTAATAAAACAAGGTCAGGCAAACATGATTGCCTGGCTGGGTGATTTTTTTCCCCACTTAAGATGAATTACTCAATTCATTTAGTGTATAGCCATCAAGTTTAGAAAAAGTATTAAAGGAAAAGTGTATCTATAAAAACCACCACCTGGAAAAGTTATTTTAGGAGTTATAGTGCAAAGCTAGAATTCATACTATTTCATATAGTGAAGTATTTCCAGTATTTTGTTTTGGGTGAGAACTAAAAATTGAACTGGTTTATTCAATTTTATTATGCCTCTGCAGTAGAGGAAAGAGAAGTATATAAAACATACTTGTGAATACAGCCTGTAGGATACATTAACAGCTTTCTGATCCTTTTCTTTTTTTTTTCCTCCTTGATGTTGTATGTATTTTTCTTAAGCTCTTCTTTGAAAGGTAAATTTTTTTCATAGTCTCTTAAACCCACAAAGATTTACTGTGAGTCACTATTTAATCTATGGTATTTTAAATCCTCCTAAATAAATCTCTGTGTATTTGCAACTGAATCAAAGTAAAATACTTCATAGGGTATGTTACAGATACCATTTTATAATCAACATCTATTAACATGACAACACGTATTTATGAGCACCCTCTGAAATGATGGCATTATGCTGTATAAATATCCGACAATTCATTTTTCTGTTCTCACCATTTTCTGTTCTCACTTTCCATAAATAAGAAAGAAAAAACGAATTCATACCTGGCATAAGGTGTTAGGGTTTGTTAGATGAGCCTGTGTAAAGACTTGGCATCACTTGAAGCATAGCAAAGGTAAAAAGTTAGAAGTTAGCTCAACTTCCACTTCCTCAGGCCCTGTTCTCTAATGGAAAGTTTTCAAACTTAATTAGCATCTCAGAGGGCTCCCGGCGTTCTTGAGGAGCAAATCCCAAATTGCACATGCAGGTGAATGAGTCTTACAGATTTGGAAGTGCGCCTTGCTTTAATCTCTTCCAATTTGACATAGAGAAAGCGCTCAGTGAGTTTCTGCCCTGTGCATGAAGCATTTTCAAGCATCTACTACATGTAAGGCACAGTGAAGCATAGGAGTTCCAATCCCTTTTTGTTTTTGTTATTGGGACCTACAATTAGAGGTATATTGAGCCATATTAATGTGCTATTCAGGCTTCATAATTAGGATATGACCTTTTAGGCCTAGGAGGAAGTGTTGTAAAATGAGCAAAGTAAAATTGACTGTGGTGCATATATGCATACGACAACTAAATACATAAAGGCATTATCAAAAGCATGTGGATTCATTCTAAATATTTAGAGAATATAGCTGACATTTAGCCCCCTTGGGTAAGTTAACAGGCCAGATGACCTGCATTTGATTCTATTTGGTAGAACATATTAATTCCCTTACCACTTTTTGGCATCTTTTATGTAATGTTTTGTTGTGAAAAATCTGGTTCAACACAGCTTTTTCTGTTCTAATATAAATGGACAACAAACAAATTTTTTTATTCACATATGAACATTTGCCTTTTTCTGGATGATTTATAGCCTTGCATTCCTAACCAAACTAACAGAGCATTTTCTTCTGGTCCCTTATAATTATACTTTGTGATGTCAGTGATTATAATGGGATTTTATTTCTAGGATTTCAACATGGTTTCAAATTCCTTTTTCTGTACAATTTAGCTATGTTTATGTGTCCTCTCAGAACATAGGTAAGGGCTTCATAAATTACTTCTTTACTTGCCGACCCCTTTTCATAAAAATACCCCAGAAACCCACAAATGAAGCAAATGAGGCTATGAGCTTAGTGAAGAGATGATGCCTTAGAGAAGCTCTTTCCCTGAATGTGAGCAGAATTTATTTTCACCAGTCCCAGAAGTAGAAATATATCTCCCTAGTTTGCGAAGAAGTTGAAAGAAAAGAATGAACACCAAAATAAACATTAGGTAAAGAGACCCTGGTACTCACAGTGCTATAGGTCTGTAAGTGCCATGTAATAAAATGGGTCTCCTTGGAAGGTTGGTTTGGCTTAGGAAGCACTTTGTTTATCATCATTGGGAAAAAAGCCAGTCTCTTCTGCTAAAATGGTAAGAACACCTTCATTCCCAGTGGCCTCAAAACTAAAGACGGTTCAAGGCAAGGTTAGCCATGGCTTTTTTAGAGCTTCTAGAACAGAGAAAGAGTCCTGCTCTTTAGATCTCTTTGATGAGAACTAATTACTCCCTGTACAAATGTTGCCATTTAGGTAGTGTTTGTTTTAACTGACCTTGTCAAGATTTATTCTGTTCTTGTGCATTGAAACAATTTATCTGCAAACTTTAAAGCAGCTTTGTTTTTTAAAAAAAATCTGAAAATATGACAGACAGTGATGGTTAAACTTTGGTGTTGCAGATCCTGTGAAGCCACCTGGCAGCTCCTTACAAGCACCAGCTGATTTACCTTCAGCTGTAAATGCAGCACCACCATCCACCCAGGTGGATGGGTCCTCGGCTGCTCTACCTCCTCCGTATCAGCTCATCAGCGTCCCGCCACACCTGGATGCTCTCGGACTCCAGGAGGATCCTCAAGACTACCTCTTGCTAATCAACTGTCAAAGCAAGAAGCCTGAACCCACCAGGTGAATTGTGTAATATATGCCTGTGTGTGGTGTGTGTGTATGCGTGTGTGTGTGTGTACATGTTTAAGACTCTTACCTTGAGAGTTTTTTAACCTTGACGTGCAGGCTTAAAAGAAACCATCTATGCAGGCTATGTTTCAGGATTATAGTTCAAGTTTTATATTCCACTATTAATGATTTCTGATATTGAGGAGATTTTATTGAAGAAACACAGTCTCTGCCATCTTTGGCTAAGAACAGTTGTACCCACCAGGCCCTTTTGGAAATCTGTCTGCTGTTTTATAGTCTTTGTTACAGACTCACAGTATTACTTGCTTAACAGATTTCACTGATTTATAAATGGTGATCTTGCTCCATTTCTTATGTGATTGTAAACCAGCCAAGGGTCATCTTTTGTTTCTGAAGAAGGAGAGGAATACCTACTACTAGAAGATTTTGAAAGCAAAACGATTCCATTGCAGTGAGTGTGTTGTGGTTGTTTTGGATCTGTGTGAGAAATTAATCATACAGGTAAAATCCCAATATAGCAAATTCCATGGAATATACAAATTGGGTTTTAATTAAATTTAATGACATAAATATATTGCTAAAAACTATGAAATTTTCCATTTTCGTGCCTAGCAATGAAACAGAGCTTACCCCAAGCCTTTTCTTTATACAATTTCAAATAGAAAGAAGTATATGGGGTACAGTACTTGACCAGAGGGGTCATAAAGCCATTTCTAAATGTTTGGTTCCCTACCATCTCCTTCCCTGCTTCTACACCTCTCTTATTCTAAGGTAGAAGATATTTTAATTTGATCTTCCTTGTCCTTTGACATTGAGTATTTGGAAGGCTTATGGTGACAGAGGGAGATAGAGGGCAGTTGTTTTACTGTTTTAAAAAGGAATAGGGAAATAGTGATAGAAAGGCCAGTCTTTGCCATTAACAGTTATGTGACAATTAGTGATATCATCAGACAATTGGGCATATTTATTTACAGTGTAAAAGTGAGGGTGAATTGCATGGTGGACCTGAAAGATATATCTTAAACAGGATTATAAGATATTGAGCATTATTTTATGACAGAAGGGTTTTTTTCTGTCGAAAGTGATTGTTACTGGGCTAGGATCAGACAATGCCTTTGTTCAAAAACATTTTTGTATAGAATTTGTTAAGATCCACACAAAGTAATTTCTATGAAACATGCCCTGAGATGATGGGAACAGCTCACACACATTTCAAAGATGGGTTTCTATATATTTGTTGTAATGGGATTTTACCTGTAAGAGCAAAAAAAATCTTATAAGTCAACACTCATTAATAATACCAAATTCTAACTTGATTTTGCTTGTTTGCTGTGAGTATTTGAAATTACACACTCGCAACTTTGCTACCTATGCTACTAACTAAGATTTTTATGAAGAGTCACAATTATTTTTCAGTGGCAGCTTTTCAAAATTCAACAGCTAAGTGACAGTTTTCAGTACATTTTCTTTTTACATAGTGTCTTTCATTGATTTCACTGGCATCACAGCTTTCCTGTTGCACTACAAATTATGCTCAAAATCATTGCCCAGGCATAGTTTGCCATCTATATTTTTGCAACAATTTGAACAGTTAAATAACAAATACTCATGTTTGTGCCCACTATTATGCTGTGTGTTCTGAAGATATAAACTAATTATATAAGATACAACCTCCTCAGATACAGCCACCTTTGAAGTTTATAAGTAAGGCTTGTTAAGAAGTAATGTGCAAGCATTAAGTATTTATAGATGAAAATAATATATGAAAGTTACTGTGCAAACTTTTGTTCCTCCTGCAAGACTCGGCTCAGACATGTGCTCCTCTAGGAAACATTGCCCCAAACTCCCAGGTTGGATTAAATATCTTTCTGGGTTTTTATGGCATCCTGATTATGTTTCCATATCTCGTTTTATCACAGTATTGGAAATAGATTGATATTTTTACTTATCCACTAAACTATAAGTTGATTATAGCAGGGAGTTTATTAATCCTTATGCCTCTCACTTCTCTTAACTCTGCATTTGAATTACTTGAAGTACAAATTTTAGAATATGTGTAGGTGCATTAGAAGTTCTACAAAGGGACAGTGCAAGTGTTTTTAAGATGGAGAAAACAGCTTTATAGGAGGAGTAGGATTTGAACTAGACCTAGTTGTGAGAGAGGAGCAGAATATTATTAGCAATTTGTACAAAAACAGCATGAGAGTTAGGAGAGGTGAGAACGAGCATGGTGGAGGAAGATAATGAGGAAGGAGAGAGCTTCTTGGAAGAAAGGGTTTAACTTGGGGAGTGGCAGGACGAGAGATAGGACATAGAAGGTGGAGCCAGGCTATTAGTAACCTAAATGCTACGTGGATTACTTTGTGGCCTAATAGTTCCCACAGCTTGTAGGGACCCTTAATAGATATTTCTCTGAGTAGGTGGGTGAGAAAAATCATGCTTTGAAAAATATCCCTTTTAGAGCAGAGCAGTGTAACAGTCTGGTCCCATTAATAGATTGGATGAGGGAGAAACTAGAGGAAATTCCGGTTAGGAGAGTCTCAGCAGGGACATGGAGTTGAGGTAGTGGCATTGGGAATAGATCAGGGGAACAGGTGGGCGGGTAAGAAGGAGGATTCAGTGCCTGCTTGACTATAGGCATCAAAGAGAAGGAATCAAGCTAATTGGGTTTTGAGGCTGGAGAATCTGGATAAAGTGATTTCTTTCAGTGTAAGTCAGGAAGAGCAATCAATTTGAGCAGTACATTGGATTTGGTTTGGGACATATAAGCAAAGTAATACTGGGGAACCAAGTAGAAATACCAGTCTGACAATATGAGACTTAAAGTTTGGTGGGAAGACCTCGGGTTGTTAGCATTCAAAGAGGAGGTGATAATGAAAAAGGATTCTCTAGTGCCATGGGTGGTAAAAGGTTAGAGGACGGAACTCTGTTAGCCACTCCCAGTGGAGAGACAGAAGAAGAAGCCAGTGAAACAGGGATAAAATCAGTGGGGGAGAAGGAAAAAATCCTTCATAATATGGGTTCTCTGACAGCAAAGCGGGCGAATTTCAATGAGTAAATGCAATACAGTGCATAGTGCCAGGTGTTACTAACAAATCCGGGAAGATAAGCTCTTTTTGGAAAACTATCATAAGTTATTTAGAGAAATAATGTTTAAATTCCTATACAACTCTGGACAACATACATAGGAAGTTCATATATCTTATTTAGCATTAAGGAAGTGAGAGAGTGTGGGCTTATCTTGTTAGCTTTGTATTGTCTTACACTCACATTTTCTGATACCTCAAAAAGCAGAGACTGAAAATGTACCCAAAGCATAAAATATACTTTAAGGAGATTTCTCAAGGTTAATTATTGTTTGGAGTTGGTTAGCTCTGTGTCATGTATGTTGATCCTCTTTATCGTGTTGGCTAAATGTTTCTTAAAGAAAATTAGCGGAAGGGAAGATACATGAAACCTCCTAAGTTGTTACCTACTTGTAGGGCACATTGAATTTATTCAATACCAGGTAATCACTAGACTTTCAATTTTACAGAACAACAAATTTGCCACAGGAAGGTTTAAGAACAATGGATCAACTTTATAAACTTGATGTACTTTTTGCATGTTCTTTAGAGAAAATGCTTTACCTTGTGTCTATACATTAATCATTTACCTTTCCCAGAGTTTTGTGATGTCTAATTCCAGTGCTTCAGGGATTGTGGTTTTACGTGTAGATTTAACAGGTGGAGTTGGGGGTGTGGGCAGGTACAGGACAGGAATTAGGGAGAATGCTTTTGGTGGTTTTGTGGTGGTGGCTTTGTTGTCTGGTGTATAATCATAAAAACTAAGAATATTTGTGCTTTAAATCTCATGGATCATGCCAAAAAAAAAAAATCCAATGAAAAAAGCTCTGTCTTTTGATTGCTAAGCTATAAAAATATTTATTTAAAAATGTATGCTTATGTCTTCACCATGTTTATTCTGTCATTAACAATTTTTATTTAGAACACATGCTGATTCTGCAAAATCTACGTCTTCTGAAACAGACTGCAATGACAACGTTCCTTCTCATAAAAATCCTGCTTCCTCCCAGAGCAAACATGGAGTGAATGGCTTTTTTCAGCAACAAATGATGTATGACTCTCCACCTTCACGTGCTGTGTCTGTTTCTGTAGACTCCAGCCTGTATAACCTGCCCAGGAGCTATTCCCACGATGTTTTACCAAAGGCGTCTCCATCAAGTACCGAAGCAGATGGAGAACTCTATGTTTTTAATACCCCATCTGGGACATCGAGTGTAGAGACGCAAATGAGGCACGTATCTATTAGTTACGACATTCCTCCAACACCTGGTAATACTTACCAGATCCCACGAACATTTCCAGAGGGGACCTTGGGACAGACGTCAAAGCTGGACACTATTCCAGATATTCCTCCACCTCGGCCACCGAAACCACATCCAGCTCATGACCGATCTCCTGTGGAAACATGTAGTATCCCACGCATGGCCTCAGACACCGACAGTAGTTACTGTATCCCTGCTGCAGGGATGCCGCCGTCACGGAGTAACACCATTTCCACTGTGGACCTGAACAAACTGCGAAAAGGTCAGCTCCAGTTGGCTTCTCCTCTATTAGAAGTCAGTGATAGAAAATCTGTTGTTCTGAACGTTTGTTCTTTTTGGCATAATATGTTAAATAACACTGGGCTGTAAAACATAGTCCCTTTTTTTTTTTTTTTCCTTCAGCTCTACAGTTACCTACTCACGTAACCAAGATGTCAGAGTCTCAGTAGATCCCTGGAAGGGTGTATACGTATGCATGTGTGTTCACATGTGTGTGCATTTGTGCTCTGTTGGAAGGGAGAAAGAGTTGGAGGTTTTTAATCCCTGAAGAAGTACAGCCTTAGTAATGCCTTCCTGCTTCAGGAAGTATGCCCCTCTCTTTCCTACTTTCTATAATCCTGGGTGGATAGCTCCTCTGCTGGGGCAGAGGAGCAGGAAATGGACCAGCCACAAAGCCTCTCCGAGTCATACCCTTTCCTGTATTTGTGTGCCATTATGGCTGCTTCTAAGTCACATCTGTTGGACTCTGTTTCCTTCCTTCCTATATAAGCAATTTTTACTTTGTGTCTAACAGGTGATATTCTGTTCCAGTCAAGCCACTGTGGTTTCTGTTCGATTTTTATTTATTTTTTAAAAGCTGAGTCTTCTCTCCCCTCATCACTAGCCACTTCTTATTGCTAGTGAGTATACTTTTTTAATAGCATCTCCCAGAACCTGCAACCAAAACTTACAGACTTTGAGAAGAGAAAAAATGGGTCTGGGTTATTCTCTGAGATGCTCAAAGTCCTAAAAATAGAAAGTGAAAGATTTTAATGTGCATACCCTAAACTCTATGTGCTAACATTTCTATATTTTGTGGTAGAGTTTTCCAGCTTTATCTTAAAGAAGATAAAGATTTAATGTATTGTGAATAGTACTTATACCAGTGCTTATTTAATCCTTCCAAAAAATTTCTAGGTCCCTTCTTTAAGTGACTGTATAACCTAGCTATAAGCTAATGAGATGTAAGTTAGGCCTAAGGTGGCACAAAAGATGAGAAAATAGAAGTATTTCTTCTCTCCATCTTTACATAAGACATTTCATCCTAGCCTTAGATATTTACTCTCATAAGTAGATATTGGTATTGGTTAGCATTTAAGTGAGTGTCTGCATTTTTTAGTGGTTTAATATGCCAATCCAAGACATTCTGTGAGCATCCTTTTTAAAAATCTGTGTGTGTGCAGAGAGAATAGGTCATTCCTGATTACTCTGAGAGCTGGCAAAGATAGGAAGAAATGTTGATAGTTTGTTCTTTGTTTTAGATACTAGTTCTCAAGACTGCTATGATATTCCACGAACATTTCCAAGTGATAGATCTAGTTCACTTGAAGGCTTCCATAACCACTTTGTAAGTATACTTGACATCATTGAGTGTATTTCATTATCACAATCTTTATACTTAGTGCCCTGAGACTAAATGAGATCATGAAATAAAATGAATGGGTGTGACTTACAATTGTGTTTTCACATTTGACAGTAGTTTTTGTTTATTAAAAGAAATGTATGTGTGTTTTAGAAAACCAAAAATGTGTTGACAGTGGGAAGTGTATCAAGTGAAGAACTGGATGAAAATTACGTCCCGATGAATCCCAACTCACCACCGCGACAACATTCCAGCAGTTTTACAGAACCAATTCAGGAAGCAAATTACGTGCCAATGACTCCAGGAACATTTGATTTTTCTTCATTTGGAATGCAAGTTCCTCCTCCTGCTCATATGGGCTTCAGGTCTAGCCCAAAGACCCCTCCCAGAAGGCCAGTTCCTGTTGCAGACTGTGAACCACCACCTGTGGATAGGAACCTCAAGCCAGACAGAAAAGGTAGGGAGAGCTTGGAAAAGTAAAATGATCAGTGGGGTGCCAAGTTAGATCTGTATTTAACTGTCGTTAAATCCAAAACAGAATTGGGACCAAATTTTGAAATATTTCATGTTACCTTAGTCATCACCTCATTTAAGCAAAGCTATTTATAAACTGCTATTTATAAACTAATAATTATATGTTGATGCCCAGTTGAGATTATAAATCTCCTATCTGTTAGAGTAGAGGTTATGAACTAAAATACCCGCAGGCAACGGGATAATTAGAAGAAACTGGAATGCCCTTGCCTCATCTAAATGGAGTAACTAACTGCTACTCAGCTGTAGTCATTTGTTGACTTGTGAAAATATGCACCCATACAGGCAAATTTCTAGTATATCAAGAAAAGCCAGAAATGTCAGATCTCATATGTATTATCACTTGGTTTTTAAAGTTCTATCAACTAAATTATTTTTTAAAACAACATTGCACTTCCGCAATGCTAGATAATGGCCTCCAGCTGCTATTTAGTAACCTCCAGAGTATATAATATCAAATCAGACAAGATTATTGATATGTACTTGATATAATTATTTAAGAACTGAAGTTGTATAATCTTTCCATTCTTCCTGTATAACAACTTAAAAATTACTCTGCCTTTGCTGGGATATATGTAAATGCTTCTAGTCTATTCTTTCATACTGGCCTTCATAAGTAACATTAAAATCTAAGGTAGTATGTTTTGTTAAGAACTCTGCACAAGAAACTTTTCAACCAAATTGGGTAATATCTGCCCAGGTTTTTAACATTTGGGTTTAAGTGGGTTAAAACACAGACCACTTGATGTGTTGCAGCATGCTGTTAGGGTAGCTTCATCTTGACCACCACATAAGTTAGCATAAATGTGTTGAGTGGTACGATTTCTGGCTTACTGCGGGGGATTTTTGGCACATGAACAGTCTCGTGCTGTATGTAGCTGTTTAAGAATACCTAATGTTTGTAAATTTCTCATTAACCCTGGGCTCATTAATATTAGTTCTAATTAAGTTCCTGTTGTGGGGAACAGAGACTGAGACTCACTGAGAGTATCTTAAGAAAAGGGCTTCGGTTTTGTTTGTTAAGTCAAGAAGGAAGGATGCACCTGCCCCAAAACAAGAAGGTTGTTGGAAACTGAGGCCGTTCTGGGGAACTGTTGCTGTCCTGCTCTTTCCCGGCATTTCTGTTTGATAGGAAGTCTTTCTATTTGCTTTGTTCTCCCTCATATTCTCTCCTTCTTTTCTGTTTTCTTCTACTTTGTATCCTCTGCCTTAAATGGGTTCTGCTTTCCGAGAGCTTTGGCCTACAGTGCGCTTCTGTGGCCTCGATGCTGCCCCCGGCTCCTTTTTATGTGCCCTGGCAGCTTCTGCGTCAGCTTTGCATTGCCATTCATTATCTCCTCCCTTCAGATTGTGGAGCTTGTCTCATTGGTCTAACTTGTCCTTTTGCCCCAGGCCACATGGTAGATTATAGGCCAGCACGTAGATTGGCTGCTGTTGGGCCAAATGCCCACCTTTGTCCCATGCCGTAAAGATGGCCGTGTGTGACACCCGTGGCCTCCCAGACTGCTCCGGCAGCAGGGCCAGAATCGGGGTGGTTATTTTAGAATGAGTGTGAACATCATGGGCTTTTTTAAATTGGATAATATTTCCTTTTGTGTATCTTTGTCCTCATTTGTCTCTAAATCTATTTTAGACATTATTACTCTTTTTTTTTTTTTTTTGCTTACAATACGCAAAAGCATGTTTGGACATAATATAGATTTATAATTGGTTCACAAATCACTGAAAGATTGAGATTCAGTTGTCATAAACTCTTTGAAATATTGAAATATATTTTTTAATGTTAAACTGGTGCTTTCCCTATTTTCCTGTAATTAGTGCATGTTAGCAGCAGATCTCTACTTTTTAACCCCAAACCTAACAGTTTTATGTCTTGAGGTCCCAAATGAATGTGGAGGCAGTAAGGTTTGGGTAAGGGTACAGAGCTCTGAGTCCTACCTCCTGAACTGCCTTGGCTGCTCTTTCGTCCCCTCAGGCTCTGCAGAACAGAGTTTGAAAACTCCCAGGGTATTTCACTCCCAGTGATTCCATGTGGGAAGCATAATATGAAATCAGAAAAGATCCCTATTTATATGTTAGGAAAGTCTTAAGATTGTGTGATATCCTTTTAGTATCATCTGGTCTGATATAGTTCATGTATCCCATATTGTTATATGTTATTTTATGTATATATCATAACAGTCATACTATATATTATGTATTACATATATGTATAATTACACATCCCTATGTATACAGTGAAAGTACATGGAACAAAGGACTGTATATAGTGAAGGTACTGTTATTCTAGCACCTGAGAGATTATTGTCCTCGTTCTGTAAATTAACCTAAAGTGACATTACAGTAGAACAGAAAAAAGTAGGCTCTTTGTTACTTTCTGGAGGGTAGTGTTCATTCTTTTAAAAATTAACTGTTCAGAGATGATCCTGAGCTAATTGGCCAAATGATTTATTTGGTATATTTGCTTAGATACAAAATGAACTGAGAAAGAGCACCCATTTTGAAATACCTGCATAGTTTTTGGCAAAATCAATAATAGGTTTAATAAAACACTAAAGAGCTTACTAAAGTCATAGCATTAAAAAAAAGGTTTTTACTTTTCTTTAGTATTCGTCTACTTTTAAAATAGACATGCTGTAAGAGAGGAAGCAAGAGGAAGTACTTAAAATTACAGGGCAAACTGTCAAATCTCTTCAGAAAGTTAAAACCGTTCAAGGAAAAAACACATTTTAAAATTCAAATTCAGATCTCAGAGCAAAGTCTATCCTTGAAAACTTACACTGCAAAATAAATGTCTTATTTGGCCCTAAGATTCTTCGCGTTATTCATAGCATCGGATGAGTCTATTTTGATTTCAGATTCTGTGACATCAGATAAATGACTTAAACAGTTATTCCAGCATCTCTTAAAAACTCATAGTAAGTAAATGTGGCTTTATTAGTTTCAGAGCCCCATATAACTAGTTCAGTGCCCAATATAACTGTTTTTATGATTATCTTCTTTGAAAGGATCTACAGTAAGTGACATTCTAGTCTTGTTTTTATCCCTAATAATAGACGTCAGCTGCTGCAGTTTGTAGTACAGATGAGTTTTTCAAATACTTGTGAGTTAAGTGAAGCTGCAGAAATACATAGATGTTCTTAACACGCTTACACTTAATGTATTATCATGGACCCTTTGCCTATCACCTAATTCATGGTAGCTATATTTTCACCATACTATTTCTGTCACTGCAGTATTTGTTTTGGACCAAGTTTCGTGTATACTAATGGAAGAGGAACATATTTTGAGTATATTGTGTTAAATATTGGGAAAGCACAAGTCATTAGAAATGTAGGACAAATTATATTTTGACCACTTCCATTGAAAGTGTGTATTTCTAATGGAAAAGCACTTCTGTAACATTTGGGAAATTTATGTATCTGTTGTGGCTTCTCTTAAAGTAAGTCCTTACATAAAGATGCCATATTTAATCTCTAAACTTATCCAAGCTCCCCTCGGTCTATCCAGTCTCCTTCTGATAAGCTGCAGCAGCTGCGTGAGCCCCAAGTGCTATCTTCATGTTTTGTTGTGTTTGGCCTTGTCCACGCATGCCTTTCTGCGGTTCCGAACGTTTGTTATTGTACTGATTTTTAAAAAGCAGTGCAAGGTTTCTTACGGTGTGTTTATACACCAGTCTGGTTAAAGTATCTTGAGGTGTAGGTCTTTAACTTGGTGTAGGAGGATCCAGAAAACCAGTCCCAGGGAGCTTTCCTAGGTGAGCCTTTTTTGGCATAGCGATGTATTTGCTCTATAAACATTTTTTTAAGAGATCCTCTAAAGAAGTTTCTGAATGTGATTAAAAATTAACACGCTTTTTAAAAAACAACATTTATGTAATAAATGTTTGGAGGATGGGTGATACCGGGAGATGTAAATTGATGTTGATAAACAGGTGTTAGCTTATAGTCCCAGCTACTTGGGAGGCTGAGGAGGATCCCTTGAGCCCAGGAGTTCGAGGCAGTGAGCTATGATGATGCCACTGAACTCTAGTCTGGGTGACAGAGTAAGACCCTGTCTCTAGCAATCAATCAATCAACAAATAAAATTAAGTCAGGCTTTGGATGAAACTTATTACAATTTAAAAGAAATAAATATGGAGTACATTTTTAAAGCATAACCTTAACATGTGGAGTTTTTTTCCCCTAAATATTCTCTTGGCCTTCAAGTATAGTTATCATTATTACATTCCTCTTTATACAATAAGACCATTAAAACAAGTATAAAAATTTTCCAGTAAATTTTGAATTTACTTTTTGGAATTAGCAGATAATATTATACTTTGTGGACTTTTCTTCTTTTTTGACTTTGGGAATGCTTACTGGAAATAGTAGCGTAATCTTTTTGAAAGAGTAAATAATTTAGACTACACTAAGCTTGTAATAAATAATACAGAAGATAAATTTTCCACTTTGAGTTGAATTAATGTAAGTAGTTACCTTTAGAATAATGCTTAATAGTGTTGGGATTCTTCAAAAAGGATTGTATCTGCTTATGTGAAAAATGTCTTCACGTGATTTTCTTGACCATAATTTGAGATTACCAACTTTTGAAATAACATTCATTTGTTCTTTTTTTTCCTTTTAAAGGACAAACAAAAAGATATGAGATTGATCAGATTAAACAGCACCAGCTTTAAGACAAAGGCAATTCATTAACATTCATTCAACACAAATCTAAGCGCCTGTCAGTGACAGGATATATACCCTTTGCTAGGCATTAGGCCTGCAAAGGCAAGGTAGAAAAAGGCCACTCCCCTGAAGAAGCTCACTGCCTAGTGAAGGAGATAGAAAAGTAAACACATTTTCATAATTACCATGCAAGGGGCTGTGGTTGAGGTAAGCTCTTGGCACTGTTAGGAAAGCTCCCCTGAGGAAAGTCTGAGAGTGTGAGTGGCAATTAAATGATGTTAGAGGAGGCTGGCAAGGATATTCTAGTCAGAATAAATAACATACCCAGATCCTTTAAAAAGAGGGAGATGAGACGGGCCCAGAGTCATGGGTGGGTTGGTGAGAGGGAGGGAAGAAAGTACCGCAGGAGGAACGGATGCCAAATGCCTTGCGGGTGCCTCATCCTGAACGTTACAGTTTCTGCTAAATGAATTTGGACCTTATTCTGAGTGCGCCGTTAAAGAATGTGACGCAGGCACATGGCATAATCAGATTAGCCTTAGAAAGCTCATTCTGATTTAAGAATACAATAGAAAAAAGAATTGTGTTCTTTCACGTAAAATGTTATAAAAATCACTTTTCTCCGTTAGAGAGTGCTTTGCCCAGTTTTCTAAATCCAGGATACTTGAAGCCTTGGTTGAGACAGAATCAAATGAGAAAGACATAACAAAAGTCCCCTTTCTGGCTCCCACAACTTGTGGGACTTAACAGTGATTTTTAGAAGTTTGGAGGTCCTTGGAATATAAGCAGAGATCATATAGCTATAACAGTGCAACTTTACTACTTTTAGAGAAACAAAACAGGTGAGTGAAGTGCACATTTTAAAAAAAGACAGACAGACATCAGACACAAGATTTTTTATTTTCTGGAGTGAAAGTCTGAAGCATGTCCAGGCTTTCATTTTAAAAGAGCACCCTTTCTGGGACAAATAGGTAACCAAAAAAACCCCAAAAAGCACCTGCTCTATGCTGCCGTGTTTCTTAGGGTTGCATGACAGTGGTGCTGCTGCACTGAGACTCTTTTCGCCTTAAGATGACTGTTTGCAGAAGGAAAGTATTTGTGCAGTTTGCAAGACTGTTTTCTTCAGCATGCTTGGAGACAGTTCTTTGGAATTAAAATCATCTCACTGTTTCTGATAGACTATAAGCTTTTAAGAGTTTGAAAGTGTCCTCCTTGAACACACAAACGATATAAGAGAGCAAAGCAAGGGAAGGCTTATGGATCATATGCTGAGCATTTTTGCTTATAAATAGTGTATATTTCCTGGCTAATGGTATAGGTTACAGTGATGAGGTTGTACAGCAGGATAGTAGAAAAAATGTTAGACCAAGAATTCAAAAGGCTAGAATTGATTTATTACTATTAACAACCACTCCCTCCCATTGAATGATGTTGGGCAAATCAATCAACTTCTCTTTGCATACATTTTGTTATTTTAAAATGTAAAATTAGATCATCTCTAAAATATGCATAACTAGAATACTCTTCAGTTTTAAAATTCTGTAATTATGTGATATATAGAAATAACACAAATTCATGGAGGATATAAAATTGTTGCCAAATACGTACCTGTGTTCCGTTACAGGTGGCTGTACTATCACAGTACACATTAATTTATGCTTCTTGATCAGTAGGGACCACCTCCCTTTTATGCTTCCTGACTCTTGATTGTAAAATGTGTTTAATAAAAATTTGTCAAATAAATAAAATTACCCTATATCCCATATGCCTTCTGATAATTGAGAAACCTGATAAAAGAAAAACCTCAACAGGTAAAATATCCTTAATTTGCAAGGTGGAAATTTGGTAAAACCAAATCTAACTTTATGCTGTAAGTCATGCATTCATGCATTTGAACTTTTTTTTTTATCATTTCAAAATCAAATGCAAGCCCTTTTTTTGTCTTTTTAAATGTTGAATAAATTGGTAAAGAATACTCATCTAAAGTTATATTTTTAAGGAATGTGGAGGTTTTTTCCTTAAAAGTTTTATTTACTATTTCAAACAATTAAACGTGGATTAATTTGCACCAGTCTGCTCTTTTAGATATTTTTGGTTTACTTCATTCGTTTAAAGACCATCTATTTGAATGCCTGGTATATTTAACTATCATGTTAGGTAATGAGAATACTAAGATTAAAGACACCTTTTCTTCCCTGGAGGAGATTTCTTTGTAATCAAAGCAAAGTATTATAGTGTGAATGCCTGAGGAATGTCCACATGGGGTGTTTTATAGATACGAAATATCTAGATTAGGACCTTGCGGGAAAGATCTAGACCAGAGATTAAGATTTACCAGGGTATATTCCAGATTAGGAAGCAGATCACATAATCCAGAGATTGACAACCTGCCTAAGAGTTAAAGCACAAGTGGGCATTTCACCAGTAGTCTGCATTCTTTGCTAAATTATTTTGCATTCTTTGTTCAAACCTAGTTTAGTAAAAAGCCAAGTTATAACTGCCTTGGGTTTAAAGATTGAGGCTGAAATGAATTACAGTGTTTACTCTCAGAATTTGAGGATCAGTGTATATTTTATATATCACTAAAGTTCATTTTTGCCTTTGCTTTAGTATTCCTATTTCTCATTATCTATTTTCACACTTTTCTTCAATAACCAGAAAAAAAATTGCCCATTTGCCTACAGGCAATAAAGGAGAAGAAGCAGCTAAGACAGGCCTACTCACACCTTGGACTTATTTTTCTCCCTTCATTCCTCATAAGTAAAATTGGGCTATTGTTTGAGTATGACTTTCATTTCTGTCTGCAATGTAAATGTTGAATTGAGTTTGGAAGGACAGAGAGAAAAAAAGTGCCTCAGTGCAACTTTTCTATGTTGTGGCTTTTGCCCTAAAATCAACCTAAGCTTTGCATAGAATAGAAAATATGTATAAATTTTATCAATGCACTTTTAAAATCTCATTTAATATAATTATACCATATTTTTCTATTAAGAAAACGAAGGAATACCTTAGAAAAATAGTACCTTTTTAGTACTCACCCTGGAAAAAAGGTAATAGAGATGAGGAGTAATTTGAGTGAAAGGCTTACTGATTCCATGCATCTGCTTTTGGCTCATATAAAGTCTCCTTGGATCATGTCATTTCTTTGAAAATTATTTACATCACATCGTATGCATCATTACAATCACTTATACTTGTTTTCACTGTGATCAACGAGAAATTACTGGTCAGGGAGGTAAAGCTTTCAGAGAAACGTAATGATTTTATGTATCTATTTGAATGTTTGTTTAATGATAAAATTTAGTTGGGAGGGTTTACTGTACACAAAAGCAAAGCAATCCGAATGTTCTTCTGAGAATAATTGCAGTAAGGATTCCAGATTGAAATAAGGATATAGGAATAAGAGCATGAACCCTCTCTTTGGATTCAAAGGATTTCACTTCTGCCTCTGCCAATCATCATCTGTGTGACTCTGGGCAAGTTACTTCTCTAGGCCCTAAGCTATTCAGTTATAGAATTATTAAAATCTTTTATAATTGTACCTTCCTTACAAGGTTGTTGGGAGGATTAAATGAGTTTTTAGAGTGGCTAGCACATAAGAAGTCCTAAATAAATGTTCATTATTAATGATTAATAAATGTTCATTATTAATGATTAAGTGTAGTGGTATTTCTCAAGGTAGTCTTAGAAGGAAGTTTATTATAACTTGAGCTTTGTGTAGAAATTAAAGACACTGATAAAACGGTGATGGATATTGATGGTGAAGGAATAGAGAAAGGGCTGAAATTTTAAAGTTGTATGTGAGAAATAGGTGAGGAAATGGTCTAACCAGAGCAGACAGCAATTCAGGAAAAGAAGTTGATATAAAAGGCATCTGTAGCTTATTCTTGTGGCACTTGCACGTCCTCCGTGACTTCTCCAAACGACTGATATGAATTCTGTGTTCTTATCTGTAAAATCATTTGCTGTCTTGGAATGTAATTCATTGAATAGAACTTGAAAGTAGCTGGGTACTGTTAATACATTGTACTTGTCAAAGTCAAAATAAAAACATACAGATGAATCTCTCAATTGAACATTTTATTTGGGAAGCAAGAATTGCAATTCAGCGCATACACACAGACTGGGTGGTCTTTGTTGAGTCTGAACAATGAGAAGGTCGGGGGTTTTATTAGAAAGAAAATTATTATGTATTGTTTCGATAGAAAGCTCATTGGCACTAGAGAAGCTCAGATTGGTGAATGACGGTTATAGGCAAAACTAGTCTTAAGAGTCACAGGAGGTCATTTCAGCAGCTACTAGGTAAGACTGGTCTTGGGTGATAGCAGGACGTTTGAGCAGCTGGGCTTGTGGCAAATTTAATTCTTGGAGCAGGTACTATGTGCCCCAAGTGCTTTTTACCTCACTCTGATTTAGTTGTGTATGACAAGAATGACCCAATTTGTGTAACCAACTTTCACACGCTGTTCTCACATAATGGAGCCTTTAACGTCTCTTACTGTTTCTTCTGTCCTTAATGGTTTGGAGATCATTGTCCCAGCTGAAGAAAACTAAAGCAAAGTAGGAGTTTTTCTTTTTATCTATTAAGATTACTTTCTCTTCCTTCCCAAACAGTAGGTTTGTTCTTGTTTTTCTTTTCTGAAGTGTAGGTTTTAAAAGAGCCTCCTTGTTATTTTTTGCAAGGCTAGGATCATTCGGGACTGTAGATTTCAAGCCAGCATTGGTACAGCATTAGCTCACTTTCTGATTGACCCCAACTACCTGCTCCTTCCATTTTAGTGCTTCTTGTTTTAAAAGTTCTTTTTGTTGCCATATTGGCAGATCATTAACATTTTAAGACCAAATACAGATGGTCGAAGGAGATGGACTACTAAAATATAACCCTGGGGTTCTGTGCCTAAGGATCCAGGAAATGGTCCCATTGCCAGGGCCATTGGAGGTGGAAAATGACATTGGTTTGAAAGAGAAATGATTTGTTTCAAGTAGTGGAAGGAAAATCAGAAGAGACCTGTGAGGCCGTTGAAGTGTAGGACTAGAGAAAAAGAAAGCATAACCAGGTAGATTTAGCAGTCATGCAACCTTGATTACTTAACCTCAAGCATAGATAAGATGCTTAGGGCTCAAAGTTGGGATATGGAGATAATCACAATGGAAAAACACAGAAGGTGAAGAGCTATTGAAAATGGATCTTTCAGAAAAGGAGGAGGACAGCAGACAGGCCAGCAAATCAGAAGCAGGTCTAAGAGCATTTTGTCATTATTAAACCTCACATTACCAATGTGTCAGCTGTATGTGGCATTCAAGTAGATGTAGCGTCCTTAGCCACATCCATGTATTCAGAGTAATACTAGCTGTACTCATGAATGTGGTACTTAACACACTTCTTCCTTTCTCTAGGTGAGTTTCTTAGTTTGTGACTGTGTAGCCCAGAGTGCTATAAGATCTCAAACTGCACTGAAGAGTTCAAAACTGAACTCTTCCTCAAAAGGGAAATAGAGGTAAAGGCAATGTGACATAGTGCTGGAGTACGACAGCAGCAGGTGGCAGGCTAGAGGAAGCCTTTATTCTGCCTCTGATTAATATGTGACCTGAGCAAGTCGCCTAACCTCTTCATTCTCCCAGGGTCTCTCATCCATAAAATGAGGAAGTTGAATTTGGTCTGTAAGGGCCTTTCAGCTCTAAAAGTAAATGTATTTTTCTAGTAGTAAAACTTAACCCTCTACCTCATACTGTTTTTGAAGTGGGGTGCATTATTTGGGGAAGCTAGGAAGCTGACATCCTCTTTTGTTTTAGAAAAGTGCCCTGCCTGCGTGGGGCACTGGATACCCCTGGATGCATCAGGGTTAGGGAGTGGTCTTGCCCCCAATTCTTGTTTTTTCAGGCAGAGTCTTGCTCTGTTGCCTGAGTTAGAGTGCTGTGGCGTCAGCCTAGCTCACAGCAACCTCAAACTCCTGGACTCAAGGGATCCTCCTGCCTCAGCCTCCCGGGTAGCTGGGACTACAGGCATGTGCCATCACGCCCAGCTAATTTTTTCCATTTTTAGTAGAGACGGGGTCTCCAGCAATGAGCCACCACATCCTGCCATTGCCCCAAATCTTAATACTTACATTTTAAACTCAGCCTGCCTCATTTCTGAATAAACTTGATGTGTTAATTGTCTAACTTAGAAAATTGATTAATGAGAGCATTTTCATTTTTTATAACCCAGAGAATCACATTTTAAGAAAGATTTCAGTAGATAAGGTGCTAGATATCAGTGTTTAACCAGCAAATTCTAATTTTGCCATCTAAGAGATGTCAACTTTGTAAATTCTAAGAAAAAACATTTGGTGACGTTAAGAATAGAGTGGCTTAAATTACTGATTCCAGTGATATTGCTACTCTGGCATCCAGACTTCTAAATGGGAAAAAGTAGGAAACTGACAGCTAGGTGTTAACCTCATGCTCTTCATGGGGCTTTTCCGGCAGTACTTACATGTGGGAAGAGACTGAAAGTGATGGCAACTGAATTTATGCTTTCAAGTGGTTAAATTGAAAATAGACAATCAGTAGTCCCAGGATCCAAACATCTGATTCTTGTAAAATGAAGTCATTGGGAAGCCACCGAGTGTCCAAGGGAAAGTAATAAGTGTTGGTCTTAGTTTTTAGTCTTGGATTAGCAAATATTATGGTAGCCATCTGCTCCTCTAGAATAATTTTGGTTGGAGAGGCCGGAATAGTCAGGTTAAGGTTTTAAAAGCATCTCTACCAAATTAGAAGAGTAATATAGGGAAACAGGTCTTTTTGCTTTCTTGATCTGACTGAGGGATTTTATAATTTTTTAATTGGTCAAGTTTTCTAAGACATGTTAGAAGAAAAACTAACATGGTACTTGTTTTTCCTCCGTTTCCCTAAATAAAGTTGCAACTAACCCAGGCTGGTTATCCCACTAAAACCCTATTGTTTTTATAACCCTTTGTTTATTACATTGGTGCATGTAACTTCTTTCCATTGTGCTGAGCATGCATGTATGTAGCAAGAT
This sequence comes from Lepilemur ruficaudatus, assembly GCA_963574885.1. NCBI lineage: Eukaryota > Metazoa > Chordata > Mammalia > Primates > Lepilemuridae > Lepilemur > Lepilemur ruficaudatus. The sequence goes on along the minus strand of CAUYRT010003724.1, from coordinate 12,296 downwards.
TGAAATATTCTCCACAAACAAACTTTTGTTTATGCTTTTGAGATGTAACATTTCTGCACAGGGCTCTGTTGCTTTTTTACAGAATCCATTTTCCAATTTAAAAATAACATTATATTAAGAGCGTCTTCTTTTTACCAATTAGGTCAAAGTCCTAAAATTTTAAGACCCAAACCCCATGGTTTAGAGCGAACTGATTCACAAACCATAGGTGACTTTGCTACAAGAAGAAAGGGTATGTACTTTAGCACCGCATGCTGTATGGGGCATTGGGAATTTATTTATTTCATAATGTTTTTTCTTAAGCAAAAAAGAAGAGCCTTAAATACTACTACTGTTGTAAATAAAAACTTCCCAGCATGTTTTTTCTAAAGTGAATGCTTCCCATAATACACGAGTCTACTTGTTATGCCATTAACAGCAGCATGTTAGGTATTTGATAGTATGTGATATTCAGTCTTGTCCTTTTGCATTATTTGTTTAGCTTTTTAGACAACAATATATTGTTTTCTTTAAACTTATGAATCGTTTGGGGGTTCCAGTTGTCTCCTGTCTTCATATGTAATATATGTCTTCTGTTCTGAGACAGAATAAAGAATCATTTCTTAGGATTAATTGTGCCATTACTTAGAAATTGACATCTAACCTAAACTGCTATTAGACTTTGGGTATCAAAAAACTAAAATGTTAAGAGTTAAAGAAATACTTTTAGTCAGCACAATATTTTGTACATGTCTATTTTAAGTATATAGGCAAGCAAAATTGTCTTAACTCAAATTTAATAAATTTAGTCTTCATTATATTTGAGTTGATAAAAATACTTAGTTATGATCCTCAGTCTCTTTAGTCCTTTAAAATGAGCATCTGTTTGGTAGTTTTATGGTAATTATAACATAGTTGATTAAAATTACACATATATAGACAAAGACCATAAGGAAACCCAGAAAAATGAAAATTTTTGTTTAGAGTGGTAGCATGAAGCATAACTAAAATATTTATCTAATATGTTTCAGTAGTCTTCTAAAATATAATTAATATTAACAAATAGTATTGTTTTAGTTCTTTTACTTAATCCATACATTTCTGAAAAATGTCTCAGTCTCAACTTTAAGAAAAGGGCTAAGATCTCTGGTAATTACTGTAATAATTTTCTACTGCAATAATGTACATAAGTAAAGACCACTTATAAATAAAGCTAATAAAAATATTAGCATTTACTTAATTTTACATAATTTGGCAAAGGATTCATTGGTCAAATTAAACTAAAAATTTAAGGTAATTGTTTAAAGTAATTATGGCCTTTTCTCAGACCAGAGCTTGGATCTAAAAACATAACTAGTATTTCGTTTTGTTTCCAGACTGGGCTTGCATTATTTTAAAATATTCTATCATTAATTCTTTTTTCAATTTTTGGTTTTAGCGAAGTTTTGTTTTTAATTTTTCCTACACATCATTTAAATGTTTGGTTATATGCTTCAATATTGAAGAATAGGAACATTTTTTATATAGATGACTAAATTTCCATATTGAAGATAAAATTAGCAAAAGAATTTATTAATGAAATAATGAAAAGTATAAGTCAGGCAACTATAAAGGAATTGGGTTATTATTCTTTCTTGTTCTCATTTAGGTTATAGACATAAAATATTTACTTAAATTAAAATGCAACATGTAATAAGTAGAGCCTTAGACTTTGAGGTAGCAATCATGAAACATTATCTGAGTTAGCTTTTGCCACTAATTATTTAGGTGTGTGTAACCTTGAGCAAATCATGTGACATCCATGAACCTCATTTCATGTGTGAAACTAGCTGGTCTTAGATTTGTATCAACTACAAATAGAGATAATATTGAGAGGATCTTGTTTGTTTTCCAAAGTTCTGTACCCTAAAATCTCTTTTTCTCTTTCTTTTCAGCCAAGCCAGCTCCCTTAGAAATAAAACCTTTACCAGAATGGGAAGAATTACAAGCACCAGTTAGGTCTCCCATCACTAGGAGTTTTGCTCGAGAGTAAGTCCTTTGTTTAAAATATGTATTAATAGTTGTTTGAATGAGGTGGTTACCTAGAATTAGAATAGTTCATTATCATGGACAATATTTATAACAGTGCTTATCATTGCATAGTCTGGGGATACTCCCTTTTTGGGGTTCTGTGAAGTCAAAACTATTCATTAAGATACTAAGATATTATTTTCCTTTTCAATATTTAGAACAGTGGTTATCATTGCATAGTCTGGGGATACTCCCTTTTTGGGGTTCTGTAAAGTCAAAACTATTCATTAAGATACTAAGATATGGATGGCCAGGTGCCGTGGCTCAGGCCTGTAATCCTAGCACTCTGGGAGGCCGAAGTGGGCGGATTGCTCAAGGTCAGGAGTTCAAAACCAGCCTGAGCAAGAGCGAGACCCCATCTCTACTAAAAATAGAAGCAAATTAATTGGTCAACTAAAAATATATAGAAAATATTAGCCGGGCATGGTGGCACATGCCTGTAGTCCCAGCTACTCGGGAGGCTGAAGCAGGAGAATCGCTTGAGCCCAGGAGTTTGAGGTTGCTGTGAGCTAGGCTGACGCCATGGCACTCTAGCCCGGGCAACAGAATGAGACTCTGTCTCAAAAAAAAAAAAAAAAAAGATACTAAGATATTATTTTCCTTTTTCATTCTCCTCTTACGAGTGCATAGTGGAGTCTTACAAAGTCTGTATGTGATGATATTATTGTGACAGCTAATAGAACATGTATTTGTTTACTCTTGTGTTTTAAAAAGATTTCTGGCTGGTCTGCAGGTAGTAAGTTATCTTACTTGATTGTTCACAGTCAGTTACTGATTGAACTCCTTGACCTACTACCTTTCCCCCTTCTCACTACTGCATTTGACTAGTCTGCTAAATAAATACATAAATGAATAAAATAAAAAAATAAAAAGATTTCTATTTTCATTTCTAGTACAGTAAATATCAATAGCTGTAACTCATATATACAGAAATTCCTTGGGGTTTGCAATGATTTTTAAGTGAGAAAAGTTCACAAAACCAAAAATTTCTGAGAATTACTAATCTGGAAAAATGGTAGTTTTTCAAGGGGATTATTTAATTGAGATTTATTTAAATGAAATAGGAAAATGAGAAGAATTTATGAAGTTAAAAACCTATGTTGAACATGTGTGTTTTATGTATACATATAGCAATTTTTTTTAGATAGGAATTCTTAAATCTTCTATTTTATGTCTGTGACTTTCTATTTATGCCCAAGTCACTGGTAATATTTTGTTTGTTTTACACAAAATAATTTGATGTCTAAAATATACTTTTAGCCGGGCGCGGTGGCTCACGCCTGTAATCCTAGCACTCTGGGAGGCCAAGGCGGGTGGATCGCTCAAGGTCAGGAGTTCAAAATCAGCCGGAGCAAGAGTGAGACCCTGTCTCTACTAAAAATAGAAAGAAATTAATTGGCCAACTAAAAATATATAAAAAAAATTAGCCGGGCATGGTGGCACATGCCTACAGTCCCAGCTACTCGGGAGGCTGAGGCAGGAGAACCGCTTGAGCCCAGGAGTTTGAGGTTGCTGTGAGCTAGGCTGACGCCATTTATTAGCTGTATGTTTGTGTGCAGCAAATTATGTAATAATAAATGTGTACAATAAATGGTTGTAAGCATAAGGGAATATTTCTGAAAGAATGCAAACTGTCTTGTTTTTATTTTGGGAGTAATTTTAGAAGTTTCTGTCAAGGTTTATGTTTGTGATGATAATTTTTGTTATTAGCTCCTCTAGGTTTCCCATGTCTCCCCGACCGGATTCAGTGCATAGCACAACCTCAAGCAGTGACTCACATGACAGCGAAGAGAATTACGTTCCCATGAACCCAAACCTGTCCAGTGAAGACCCAGTATGTAAAGTCTTCATCGCAACTTCTCCCTTTCTGAGAAGCCCTTTTAAATCATTCAAGCTAGAACTTTCTTCCTGTCTATAGGTTTTACCCTTATATCTTTCTTTATATACTTAAGGAAAAACAATAAAAGACAACTTTTTTAAATGCTTTTAAAAAATAATATCATAAAGTCTAAGGCCAATAAAAGGTCAAAATGTACTGTACATGAGTTAACAAACATAAAAGTTGCCAGGTGTAGTGGCACAAGCCAAGTCTGTAGTCCCAGCTACTTGGGAGGCTGACGCAAGAGAATGATCGCTTGAGCCCAGGAGCTCGAGGCCAGCCTGGGCAATGTAGTAAGACTCTATGTCTAATTTTTAAAACATAAAAGTTTTCAGTTATGTTTCATTTAACATGTACTTGAATTTTGACACTCTTCAGAAAATATACTGAAAGTATTTTATAATGCAGTTCTCTGGGCCTGTTTGATGGCACTCTTATGGTGAAATGATCTTACGTGGAATGTCTTTGACAATAATACACCCTTAGATAGGCTTAACGATTAAAGAAGACCTGTTACAAACATAGCTTGTTTCAGATTGGTTATATCACTACAAGGCATGAGAATTTTCTAATAGTAGCAGGCATTTTGTGCCCCAGAAATCAGGTAGTTGCCAGATAATACTTCAGATATTTAAGAATACAAACCAATTTTTAATTTTTTAAATTTTTTTATTTTAATGTACACTAACCAGGTGAAAACCAATTTTAATTTTTGTTTAATATTTTGCTTTTACCGTAGGTCAGATTTAATGCTTGCTCTGTTATTTGTAATTTTAGTAGATAAGTAAGTGTATATCGGTTATGACTAGGTTCACCTCTGAGTAACAGAAAATAAAAGTGACTTAAGAGAGAAGTTTATTTCTTTTTCATGTAAGAGTCCAGAAATAGTCAATCCAGGGCTGGTGTGGCATCTCTGTGGTACAGAGTCTTCAGGGATTCAGGCTTCTTCCAGCTTTCCGATCTGCTGTTCCCTGGGTACGGCTCACATGCTCATAGAGGAAGATGGTGCTCCAGCCAGCAGTCACATTTCCAAGCTCCAGGGTAGGGGAAAGGGAGAAGCAGCAAAGGGTGTGGCCCAACTGCCTCATAAAGAAGGTTCCTGGAAACTGCTGTATACAACCATTAACCAGAACTTAGGCTGTGTGGCCATGCTTAGACACAAAAGGGGCTGGAAAACAGAGCCCTTGCTGAACCAGGAAAACCTGGTTAGTGTAACAGTTTGCCCACCTAAAAATCCCACTCGTGGGAGAGGGGAGAGTAGGTCTTGGGGGACAACCAGGCGGTATCCGCCATGGTAAGCAAATATCTATTGTCAAAATTTGGGATGAGTAACATTTTAGTAGCCTTATTTTCTTTAAAACAATCCTGTTTAGAGACACAAAATATAAAGCCTGATTCTGTCAATGAATTTGTGTTTTCATCCTTACTAGACTTTAGGAAAAACCTAGGTTCCTCACAACTGTATGATGTCAGGGAACATAATGAAGTGATATGAAGAGTTTGATTTGGTGCTTAAGCTAGTTAACTTTAAAGTATCATCAAATTTAGGCCGGGTGTGATGGCTCACGCCTGTAATCCTAGCACTCTGGGAGGCCAAGGCAGGAGGATCACTCAAGGTCAGGAGTTCTAAACCAGCCCGAGCAAGAGCGAGACCCCGTCTCTACTAAAAATAGAAAGCAATTAATTGGCCAACTAAAAATATATATAGAAAAAATTAGCTGGGCATGGTGGCGCATGCCTGTAGTCCCAGCTACTCGGGAGGCTGAGGCAGAAGGATCGCTTGAGCCCAGGACTTTGAGGTTGCTGTGAGCTAGGCTGATGCCACAGCATTCAAGTCCGGGCAAAAGAGTGAGACTCTGTCTCAAAAAAAAAAAAAAAAAAGTCATGCATTCGTCAAGTGAACCCTTAATATGTCACCTGAAATTCAAAGAATGGCACACCATTATTAAAAACATACATGTTCTTATGTAATAACAACAAAACTATGTTAAATGATTTTAAATTTTTTAAAAGAATTTTAGAAAAAGCTAGTGCTACAATTATTGTTTTATTATTTAATTCACAGAATACTTACAATGACTCCTAGAGTCTTAGAGCTTCTCTAAACTGTTTTGGCAAAATACTGGGTGAAAGGCTGGAACATAGACACAGGCTGTTCCAGTAGAGATTAAATCAAGAACAAATAGACTTCCTTGGAGACACACAAATTTTAATAATACTGAAAGACAAAAAAATTTCCAGTTCTAGTAATAATTAGACAAAAAACATTTTAGCAATTCTGAGAAATTCTCTTTAGGAGGAATTTACTGAGGGATTAAGTGTGCAGGTCATGAATTTCTGGGTTTCTTTTATAGCCTTATAATACTGTCAACATTTCTAGACGTTTCTAGTTACGGAAATGCAGGATATGTGTTATTTCATTGATCACATTTGAATATGGAATTTTATACACATTCATGCCTGATTTTTTTTTTATGTGAGAGTTAAACATACAGTCATTCAGGGAACAAATTTTCATGATGATTTCAGTTTCTTTATGAATTAGAAAAAAAGGGGGGTTGCTATTTGTATGAATTGATTTAATGTTTTATTAGCGGTAGTTGATACATTTGGTTAAAAATCTCCTCCAAATAGGACCATTACATTCAGTTGTACGGGTTTTTTACTACACAAACATACTGCATACCTGGTTATATGAAATGTAGGCCTCATGCAGCTAACCAAGCTGTGGGCCCTGGCACAGAGGTGTGTCACCTGAGAGGAAGGAGCACCTTTTTCTAATTCACAAAAAGGTTTCATACCTGCTATCAGCAACCTGCTACCAAATGAGGGACTAGACTCAACATTTCTCTAGCGCATATCTTTCCCCTAAAGCACAGATTTCTCTGTTTAACCTGAACAAAAAGAAAGGAACTGGCAATATAAAAGAATCAACAGAACCAGATGTATATAACTTTCAAATTGTTTTGTACATCATAACAGATATAAGTTTTTAAGTTCATTAAATTGGTTTTTTTCCCCCCAAGTATGAGATAATGTATGAACATTGATATTATCAACATGGTAGAAAGACAGGGAATGAAAGTCCCTAATGAGTAACATACAGTCTTGCACGTGAGAAGTCAGGAACATTTCCAGATGAGGTTAAAAGCAGCAAGGCATGGAAACAAGTCATTTGTTGTAGCACATGTGAAAAATGTTGTAGAGTAGGGGGCATACATAGGGACATACATGCGTTCATGCCATCCTTTTCTTTCATTTAGCATTGGTCTTCAAGTTCCTGCTAACCTATTTCTTTTTTATTTTTCTGCCTCAAGCTCTTTTGTTCTTCTTGTTTACTGCTGTCATCTATCTTCTTATCTTTTTTTAGAGAGTAGTCCTATTGCACAATTCCTTCTAGCAAGGAAGAGATCAGGCTAAGAGAAGGCAGAGGAAATTAAATGGTAAAAATTCTAGATGATTGAAACAAAATAGACTTTGCCAAGGGAGTCATGTGTTCATAGCCTTTAGTTAACATACTTACTCTAAACTTTTTTAGGGTGAAAGCCTTTAAGTAAAATGTAGAAAGTTGTTTTAAAATTTAACTTGACAGTAAAGAGTATAAGAATCCTGTAGAGTAAAATTATAATTGAGTACAGATATAATTTTGAAAATATTCAGGTTGAGCTATCATAGCTTACGATGATAGCTTGATGTCCCAATCTTAGTTTGAACCAAGTTTAACTTTGAAACTGCCTTTAGCTTGTTCTAAACTAGGTTTTAATCAGTTTTTAAAATATTATTTAATTTCTTTCAATCCTAAAAGGTTATTTTCTAAGCAGACATTTCTTCAAGCTCTGCCCTCTTAAAAACAAATACTTAGGGAGTCCATTTGCTCAAGACTTCTTGAGCGTGGCTCTGGGTAAATAATAATAAAAAATAAAACCCAAATCCTTAGTCTTCAGTAGATGGCAAGCAAGATGAGCAGTATGTCTTATGAGTGTTCTACCACTGATTTTGTTGTATTATACTTTCAGAATCTCTTTGGCAGTAATAGTCTCGATGGAGGAAACAGTCCAATGATCAAGCCCAAAGGAGACAAACAAGTGGAATACCTAGATCTAGATTTAGATTCTGGAAAATCCACCCCACCACGTAAGGTAAGGGAAACCCTGTTCTATAAATACTCACACTTATAAACCTGAAGAATCATCTCCTTTGGGGGAATTTTGTTAGTGATGTTTAAATTTAGTAGAGTCTGTCACTGAATGCCATTTCAGAAATCACAAGTAACAAAGTTATAGAGACTGATAAATTTATTTTTTCCTTTTTGATAGTATGGAAGTTGTATACTTTCTACTCTTTTAGTGGTTACTATTGAAATGGTTATTTAACAAATTCTGAAGTTAACCGACGTCTTCACTCTCTTTAAAATGTTAGCTCAAATTATGTGCTATTTTTGTCCCAAATTTTAATTTTTTTCTTTTTGTTAAACCCACAAATTAGACAGTATTATTATTACTCTTATGATATTGTATTGCTGATATTATATAAATCTTTATTTACATTTTCCTACATGTTTACCGACTTCTGCCTTTACCATTTAGAAGCCCACCACTCCCTCTGTTTCTCTTACAACTTGGGTATTTCCCTTACTTTCTAGTAAGCCCCCAGCAATGCATTAATAATTATATTTGTTTTAACTTATCTAGCATCCAATTGAGTTTTAGGAGTAAGAGGGCATGAGCCTATATAGTTTGTCATTCTTGAAGTATTGCATTTCAGAAAACATTTCTTAACTCAGAAAGTAAACATTGATATTTGTTCTCAGGGCTTGGAAGAAAGTCAAGCTTAAGCTAAAGGGAGAATCAGGCTATGTATTGACTGTTCATCTAAAGATGAACCAGGTTTCTGGTGTCCCTGATTTCATGAATGTCATCTGTGATGGGAGCATTAATTTGAATTCTTATATATAATAATTTTAAATTTAAGGGAAAAAATAGTGTATAGTTAGGAGAGAAACAACATTGTTACATTGAGGTAGTTAATGTTATTTTTTTGTGACCTAATAGAATTTCAAGAACATTCACAGTGCCTATGTGTCTGTGTTTTAAGACTGAATTTCACTCAGAGACACTCCATTGTATGGGGGACTTCATGTTTTTTTTCCTTTGTGTTCTAGCAAAAGAGCAGTGGCTCAGGCAGCAGCGTAGCAGATGAGAGAGTGGATTATGTTGTGGTTGACCAACAGAAGACCCTGGCTCTAAAGAGCACCCGGGAAGCCTGGACGGACGGGAGGCAGTCCACAGAATCGGAAACACCAACCAAGGGTGTGAAATGAAACTATTGCTTTGCCACTTAGGAACAAAAGAGAACTGAATTGTAAAGATAAATCCTGTCTGAAGATGACTTGACACTTCTACTCTAGGTAGATCCCCAAATGAGTAGAGTTGAAGTCAGAGGACCTTTCAGGCATAATCAAGGAATTTAGACTTAAATATGGTGCTTTGTGGTATCTGAACAATTCACAACATGTAAATAATGTGGGAAAATAGTATTGTTTAGCTTCCAGAGAAACATTTGTTCTATAGTTAACACACTTGTAGTATTACTGTATTTATGCACTTTTTCATTTAAAACATTGTTTTGGGTATTCCCAGTGTACATTAACATAATTCCTTTGGGAGTTCTTGTTTTTCCTCACACTACCTTATATAACAGGACTAAGTTAACTAAGCTACTTTTAGATTTGGAAATTGCTGTACAAACTACAGTCTAACAACATTAAACTGAGAGGTAGATTCACAAGTTAGCGTTCCACCAGAAGCTTCCACCATTAGGTTAAACTACAGAAAATAGTTGGACTCATCATTCATTGCCTTCCAAAATGCTGAGGATAATGTATGTACCAGTGTCAGGACCTAGTTCTCTGGTTCATGTGCATTTAGTTTTTTAGTGGAACTTTGTGATATTTTGTTAATTACAGCATTTTGGGTTCATTGAGTGAAGATTCTGCTGGGTAGGATCTCGAGCCTTTGAAAGACTGAATGATTACACTATCAAGTAAGCCTGCAAATCATTGATGGCCTTTAGCAATGATGTGCTCTTGTACTTGTTAACATGTATTAAATGTTACTTGCAAAAGGTAGATAAATAATCAGGTACGTACCAGGCACTGATGTGCTAATACACTGATCAGGTTAGACAATGAGCTTTGGTTGTGTTCTTGTTAGTTCTAATATTGGTTTCCAGTTTGGAATTAATGAAACGATTGCCATTCACTGTTAGTTATAGCAACATACTGTGATTTTTAATTAGTCAGTAATTCAGATTTATTACTCTGAGAATGAAATCCTATCTTTTGACACCATAGTGCCCTTTCTATGATTTTTTTTTTTTTACTTAATATTCTTCTTGGCCTTATATTTAAATCCCTATGCAATTACTATTTTATATCTGCATTTTTTAAAAAAATAGATGTTATATAAGTGATTCTCATATGTAGCACCTGTTGCTTTTCCCATAAAAGAACTAAAGGTTTTGTACTGTGATTTATATTCACTGCCCCAATTTAAGAAATATTGGAGCCTTGCTGTAATGTGAAATCTTATAATCATGGACCCCTTCCAACCAAATTTCTGAAACCACCAAAGGGATGGTATAATTCTGTCTTCTCACCTGTAACATGGTCCTGTGACATGTGTAGCAAGACGACAAATTATAGTGAGGCTACAGTTACATTCATCTGTCTTGGCTTTGCAACATAATTTAGAAAGTTGTTTGCTTGTTTTTTAACCAGGTTACATACAATCTCTTACATACTGATTTGAGACTTACTAACAGATTTAGGAGGGGGCAGATAGAGGAGTGCCCACAGCTAAGGCATAACTCACTCCATTCAGACCTCTAACTGTTGTGTGAGTACACAGATGTGCCCTGATTTCTGGCCTGTTGGCCATAGTACTGTGCCTAATCAATGTACTAGGTTTATTTCCCCAATCTACAAACTAAAAATATTCATAACAAGATGAACTGTAGACTAGTAACATGTGATGCTTTTAAACGTCTGTTTCTTTTTAAACAAAAACTAAAACCCAGAAGTGAATTTTGAGGTGAATTTTTAAATAAAAAACAATTGTTCAAGTTTGGTGTGCAAGCTGTTTTATAAAGAAATCACAAAATAAAATCTAAAATTATTGAAATGTGCTTAAACCAGGGGTGGGGAACCTGCGGCCTTGGGGCCACATGTGGCCTTCTGGATCCTTGAGTGCAGCCTTTTGATTGAATCCAAATTTTACAGAATGAATCCTTTTAATAAAGGCAACTATCAAAACACACAATACAGTTAATACATAAAGATACTAAATTGTGTTACCTGGAGGATGAATACATTTTGAGATTTAAAACACAATAATGTATAATTAATTCAAAAATAAACATCTTTAAAGCTGCCCATCGGAGGGGGTCTCAAGCAATTATGAATGTTTTTAGTCTAATTTCTTCTTAAATTTTTATAAGTTACTCATCATTTTTGAAGATCACTCTAACTTTTAGAAATATTCCCATTCTGAGTAATTCAAGAATGGAAATGTATTAGGAAGGCAGTTTGCTTGAGAAAACTGAATCACATTAAACATTGTATTAAGTTTAAAGACTGTTTCTTATACAGTGGTATTTTCCAAACATTTTTTTAGTGTTAGAATCTTTTTTAAAATAAAATGTTATATGTAACCCATATACATAAGCCTGAAAAGTTCATTTTATTAGTATAAATGTATTTTTAGTTTACATTCACGTTTACTTACTTTGGTCCATTACTAAGTATAATATGATTTCTGAATTACTTCTGAATAATGCAAATGTGGAGTTATAGTTGATGAAACCAGCAGCCAATTTATTTCTATGCCTTGTTTTATTTGCATACTATCAATAAAACTTTGATTTATACAAATATAAGTGCAAATAATAACAGGTTTTAAACACTTATCTCAGGAGATTCTTTAGAGATAGCTGAAGTTGCATTCCAAGGTCTACACAAAGATAAATTATCCTGGAAGTTAATACATAAGCAGTCTACAGTATGGTAAAATAGTGTATGTAACACATTAGAATGTGCATTTTTATTAAGTTTTAAAATAAGCACTTGTAAAATAAATTTTGAATCAAAGCCTTCTGACTCACCTCCACAAAGGTGGATTTCACCAGGAATGGGTTAAAAACCTCCAGTTAGGCCGGGCGCGGTGGCTCACGCCTGTAATCCTAGCACTCTGGGAGGCCGAGGCGGGCGGATTGCTCAAGGTCAGGAGTTCGAGACCAGCCTAAGCAAGAGCGAGACCCCGTCTCTACCAATAATAGAAAGAAATTAATTGGCCAACTAAATATATATAGA
>CAUYRT010003722.1:0-22799 GCA_963574885.1 Lepilemur ruficaudatus | reverse complement strand
CCGGTACCACCAACAAATAACAACTACATCCACGGTAAAACTCAATTATGTCCTCAAAACAACCCCTAAAAAAAAAAAAAAAAAAAAAAAAAAAAAAAAAAAAAAAAAAAAGAAGCAAGTACAAAAGACCCTATTCTATCTGCGATGTCTCATTTCCCAGTATTGTCAGGTCTTAGGGTCACCAAGTCATTCACCATCTCAAGTTGGTCTTACTTATTTGTGTCATGCAAAGGAAAATTTATTTTCTAAATTGGTAAGAGTTTATTTATTACACTCTGTGGAAGGTTTGGCCTTAGCGTGTATCGCAGCGCTGTCTTGAGGTACTGAGGTTTGTTTTCCACAGTTTTAGCCTCAAACATAAAAGAGTTTCAACAGTGGCTAGGATATTACCTGTCATGTTAATGATCACATGAAGAGAAGTTAAATTATGAGATGACCCAGACAACAACCAGACTTCAGAATCCATTTCAATAGAGTGTTAGTGAGCTGCTTCGTACTCTTGATGGTGATGAAAAAAAATAAAATGTCAGCCAAGCTTTTCAAGATAGATTAGAGAATTACCCAGTTCCCTCTACCTCTTCATTCTAAGTCTAAAGCAAATGTTTGTTTAAAAATTTAAAACTAAGCAGTTTATATTCAACTGGATGAATTCATTCATTTGGGACACATCAACAACCAAAAATAGTAATCTATAATGTTTGTTTCATACCTAGTATATCCTTAATGAAGAGCGTTCATTTGTGTATCAGTTACTGGACCACCATAAATGGAGCAAAAAGTTTTATTATTATCTGTTTTTAACCAATTTATTTATGATAAAAATAACAATAACATTTACTAACCACTTTTGTATGTCTGACTTATCCTTATGTTGGTTGTTTTATTTACTCTTTTCAAAAATCCTACAAGATAGGTACTGTTACTCCTCCACTTTATAGATGGCTGAACAGAGGCCTCTACTGGTTAGGTGACCTAAGACCATTCAGCTGTGAAGCGAGAACTGAAGCCCCGGGAGTCTCCCCCACAGCACTGTACTCATAATCTGCACACTAAATGTTTTTTGTCATGAAACTGAGTCTCTCCAGGTAACGTGGTTAGTGATGACAGGTCTACTGGATGATCGCTTGGGAACAGAAAGCTTATCGTGAGACATTGTGGAAGAAATGGACAGTTTTTAAATGTGCATATTTAGCATCCATATAATTGTAGGCATTTTAGAAGTAAGCTCAGAGAAGTTAGGTAGAAATGAAATTAGGTAGCAATCAAGAAATAAGATTGCTTATTTGTATGCAAAATGATAGCTATTGCTTGTGTTCCCAGATGAGCTTTTGGTTTTCCTTTTTAAGTGATGGCTACCCATATGCTGCTCATGAGAGATCAGAGAAAACCTCATAGAATCCTACAAGAGACTGAACCAGAGAGTGTTCTGGGAGATTGTTAAAGGATAATTTCACTGAGGGGAAAATTTTTACAGATCAAACTGGCAGTGGGAGTTATTCATTTGTTTCTTCCAGAAATAGCTGAAAGGGATACAACAGAAATCATTCCACTTTGGATATATATGGAGATGGATTCAGCCAGAATGCTAAGATAATATTGGATTTTTTCACTTTTATATGCTGAGGGTTTCCATGAATATCACTGAGACCCATGATTCAGTAATTGGGGGGTTAGAGGTTTAACCTTATGCGTTGTGAACCATATTGTTCAGGACAGAACCTTTGGAAAAACTGAAGATTGTTTTTTAACAGAACCTTTGGGAAAAGTAAAGATTGTTTTTTAACGTGGTGTGTTATATAACCAGTCATTGGCCATGGCCTTCAGAGAAAATGTTTGTCTACCATTTATTGAAAGTGCATGTGTGTGTGTGTGTGTGTGTGTGTGTGTAAGAGAGAGAGAGAGAGAGAAAGAGAAAGAGAGAAAGAAGGACCTTTTTTTTTAGTTCTAACATGTCTGTTTTGGGCCAAGACACTTTGTACTTGTTTTGGGGAAAAAGACTACAAAATATCACATTAGTGTCAAAAATAAGTAGTTTTTCTGATAGAATTAAATGATAACAGAGTAAGATCTTTGCATTGCTAAAATGGAAGGTCACTGTATGTCTAGAGACTTTAATTTATATCTATAAACATTATGGCCCTAGCACATTAAGCCCATTTTCTTGTGCATAAAAAGCCACTTTACCTTAGCCTTAACTTGTTCCTGTAAAAACAGAGCTTTGTTTTATGGCCTGTCTAGCTGTATCTCTGCTTGACAAATAGACATCAAATAAAGAAGCAATTGTTGTTCAGAAGGGCCCGTGTAACTTACTCAGAGACTTTGGCTGGATCTACTTACCTGAGCAACCCTCTGTGGTAACAAACAGGGCCCAGCTGATAAATGACTGGTTTTGTTTTCACGAAAGTTAGGAGCAGTATCACCTGTCAGGAGGGTTTATCTTAGAGTCTGGGGGCAAAAGCCTTTACTAGTTCCAGAATGACGACAGTGACTAACATTTATATGATATTCTAACCTTTCCAAAATCATTTATATAATCTCATTTTATCCTTACAGGGTTTTAAGAGAGCAAAAGCCACACTATATATAGCATATACTGTTTCAGTTTATTTCTTACTTACATGAATTTAAACACGCACACACGATTTTCAGAATAATTTGCCATCCATTTCTGAATAGATTAGTGCACTCTTATTTTATTTATTTATTTATTTTTTAAGAGATGGGGCCTTGGTTTTTTGCCCAGGCTGGTCTCCAACTCCTGGCCTCACGCGATCCTCCCACCTTTGCATACCAAAGTGCTGGGATTATAGGTTTAAGCCACCACACCCAGCCAGAAATAAGAAAAGTTCTTATTTTCCTTCTTTTTTGTTATTATCTGGGCAGTTCTTCTCCCAATCATTTTATACCATATTCAGGCATCAATGAGCCTTCCAGAGAGCTTTTGCAGAACATTATGATTGTTCTTTTTCTCTTTGGATATGAAATCATGACTTATCCTGTTTTCTCCCTGGTTTTCTCCCTTAACCTCCTTTCTCCTGACAAATATTGACCCAAAGTCCTTGAGGCAAGTGCATTCAGGGTCTGAGGTCAGGGAAGGCCCATCAGATATTTGAGTGGATTTTGAAAGACAGGGAGTTAGGCCAAGAAGGAGGCAGAGGCATTCTAGGCAGAATGAACTGTACATGTGCAAAGGCATGAAGGTGTGAGACAGTGTGATGAGTCCTAGAGGCGTGAGTAGACCAGTGTTGCTACAGTGACAGAAGGGTGCCCATTAGGGGAGCCTGGGAAGAGGCTGATGTGAAGGCCAAGCTAGATTGTGAAAACTGCAGTCTTTACCCTGAAAAGCTAAGTAGAGTCATTCATGGCTTTTAAGTAGAGGAGTGATATGGTTGCTGTCCCCTTTTCCTAGTTATGCCTTGTTGCTACAAAAATTATATATCATATATAATTAAAATAAAATGTATATAGTGCATTTGATGCTCACAAGGTCAAGGTTACATGGTCAGCATTTCCGGACACCTTTGTCCTTTGGATTCTATTTCTACTGGGACCTGTTGCCCATTTCAGTTTCATTCAATTCAGTAAACATTTAGCAAGGACATCTTGCAGTCCTTCAGGAGCTGACCTGGCACATGGACTTAAAAGAAAATGTGAGGATTTGGGTGATGAAAGACTTTTCTTAATTTAAACTTGGCAAATATCCTTCCCATCCTCATGTGACCTTATTAAATGTTTCCTGTTAAGACCACCATGGTGCTGTCTGCCTGGTTGGTGGGAGCTCCATACCGTATCTATTCCTGCCTGCTGCCAGAGGCACCAGACTTTGGCGTAAGACCACTGAACCACAACTAAGTAATATAATAGCCTGTCCCTCCTGTCCCCCATATACGTACACATATCTATATGCATGTATATGTATATACATATATGTGTACACATATATGTAAAATATTAGATATACCCTTTTTCTTCATTTTGCTATATCTACAGTTTGACCTGCATGTCTATGAAAACAGGATTTTATTTTTTCTCAGACTAGCCTTTCCAGTTTTATATAACTCAAAAGGGGCCTTCAGGCACATCAGGGAGGAAACGTCCTTTTTGGCTACTTAAGTGGCATGTCTTAATATGAAAGCATTTAGCACAGAGCCTGACAAGTGGTGGATGCTTGGTGCTTGCTTCTTGTTCTCTCTCCTCACTCCCTCTTTTTGTTTATTTGTTTCATTGTGTTGCTTTTTGGTCTTTTGGATTATATTGTGGCATTAGCTCACATCCAATACATAGATAGATAGACCGATTGATCTAGTCTATCTATAGTTAGTCTGTCTATAGACAAAAAACTGTCCATCTATCATCTATTTATCTTTCCTTGGCCCTTGACTTTCTCTCTGTATAGACTTCTCTTATTTGATCCTTGATATTCAGTTTCTGTAATTTTCTTGTGCATATATTTTGTGTTTATTTATTTGTTGGGTAAACATGAACTGAAAACCATTTTTATTCCAGTGATTGTGCTTAATCTTGGGAGTTACAAGCCACCATAAGATAAAATCCTCAGCATAGGAGAGGCTGGTGCAGGAGATGCACAAATAAAAATGCCGAAACGTGTGAAGTACTCTCCTTGGGAACATCTGGGGATTTGAGAACTAGCACCTGACTCTGGGCTTGGGGCTGGAGAAACTTTTACAGAGCTGACCTGGAGAGACCAAATGCTAAGAACATGGTCTTAGAGCCACATTTTTGGTAGGGTTTGTATCATAGCTCTAGCACTAACTAGCTGTGTGGTCTTGGCTAAGTTATTTAACCCTACTGTGCCTCCCTTTTCTCATCTGTAAAGTGGAGATAGTAATAGCATTACCTTGTATGGTTGTTACCAATGTGAAATGTTGATATGTGTGTCTCATTTAGACCAGCACTTGCATTTTAAAAGCACTAATAGATATTAGCCATTGTTGTCATTATTGTTATTCTATAATTATTATTACACTAGTTATTATTCTTTAAATTATTCATGAAGAATATTAATTTAAGGGCAATGAGGGGAGGGCATTCCTGGGTAGAGGACATAATTTAATTGGTGTTGTTTTGAATATAATAACCCTTCTGTTATACTTTCTAATTGGCTATTGTTAATGTCCAAGGGAATGATCAGTATTTTTATATTTATGTTATATATATTTTATAATCTTCCACCTATTCTAATGTGCTAGGTAGAAAATACAATTTTTATTTCATATTTTTGGATATCTTTTAGGTATGCAATTATGTCATCTGGAATTTATGATCATTTTATCTTTTTTCTAATGCAAATATTTATTTCTTTTTTCTTAAATTATTATGCTGCCTTGAATTTCTAGAACAATGTTATATAATAGTAATGATAGCTGGCCAAGATCCTCATCTTTAACCTGACTAATGTGAATATTTTTATATCCTTTAGTCACAAATTTTATGTTGCCTGTTAGTTTCCAATAGTTACTCCTAGTTCAAAAGGCATTTTTAAAAAAAAATCAGAGTTCTGAGTGCTCACCATACACTGTGGAACGTCTTTTTTTTTTTTTTTAAATCAGAAGTGAATGGACACAGTAGAAGTTCCGACTTGGGGGGGAGGCAAGGGCAATATACGTGACCTAAACATTTGTACCCCCGTAATATGCTGAAATAAAAAAAAAGAAGTGAATGTTGAATATTATCCTCTATTAAATATATCCTCTATTTTGACATATTGATTTAAGGAATTACACTGATTTAATCATTTTGCATTCCTGGGTTAAGTTTTTATTATGCTTTCAAAAATATGATACTGAGTTTGATTTGCTAACATCTTCATTTGGATTTTTGCATATATATATATGTACATGTCTGAGATTGCCCTCAAGTTTTTTCCTGCATGAGTTTGTACTTAGGGCTTTGTGAAGTTTTTGTAGCATAGTTATGCCAACTTTGGAAAACAGATCATCCTGAGAATGTTAAATGTTCTACCACTGTGCAGTGTCTTTAGAAAGATACCAAGTTTCCTTTCCTATGATCATTCTTTCAATCATTTTTCCTTTATTTTTGTTGTAATTAAATATTCTCCTCTATGATCTCCGTTGAGATAGAATCAGCATTAACAGATTTGAATTCAAGTTCTCCCTCTCAAGATGTGTGTGACTTTGAGCAAGTCACTTAAAATTTTTAGAGCCAAGTTTCATCATTTGTAAAGTGAGACACTTTACAAATAGCTAATAGCTACCATTTTAGGTCACTATAAAATGAGCAAACATAAAATAAGTAGCACTATGGCTAGCACATAGTACTCATAAGTACTCAAAATGGTACTAATGAAATGATTCAACTATCATTAGTCAGCTCCTAGTTTTGTCCCTTTATGCACCAGGTCTTCCTTTTCAAAATTCTGTACAAAAATTGCATCCAGTTTTTCACCCCTCAGAACCCACCCAGAGTCTAGATTTTTAGTTGTCTGCATTATCTGTAGTATGTATTATCTTTTCATTTCTGCCTTACACATCCATACTTTTTTCAAGATCTCTCAATTTCTGCCTTCTGGGTTTCTCTGTCTACTGCAGTGTGCTTTGGTGGAAAATACTCATGGCACAGCAACCCTGGTTCTATTCCTAACGGAATAGCTCGTTGGCTCATTGTTTGACCTTGGATCAGTCTTTTTATGTTTTATTATAATCATTGCCTATTATTGAGCATGACTTTATCTCTGATGCTTTATATAACATGTCATAAACTTCTCACAATCATTTGTTAGGAAGCTATTTCCATTTTGCAAATGAGGACATAAAGACTCAAAGGTATTAAGTAGTCCAAGAGCTAGCTGGGTGTGTGGTTTTTCTGGGGCATGAGAGTGCAGGGTTTTACCTACTCTACCACTCAAAGTTGTTGTGAGGACCAAAGTCAAATAAAATTGTTTCATAAACTGTGGAATATGATATAAATGGAATAGCCCTATCAGACCAGTATTTTCTCTTCTCTCCTGGCTAACACCCTTTCATTCCTAAAGCTTCTAATATATGGCTTGTCCAGTGGGCTGGTTATCCCCATTCCCTCTGGGTTTTAATGCCCTTTATTTTCCTCTATCCTCTCCCTTCCTTCCCTTCTTCCCACAGAGCTGCTTCTTGGAGTTCTTGGTCTATGTCCCCTTTCCTTAGCCGGAGAGAGCTTTCGTTTCCCTGATGTTTTCTTGTTTTACCGACTATTTCAATCTATCTCTTTTGTGTTTGAAACCATTTTAAAATTGTTTTCATAGCTTAATTATAGGCAGATAGCTCCACATTTCCTCTCTGTGTTTGTAAAAGCTTGATTTGAAAGAGGGCAGTGCAGGATGTATAGGAGGTAAGAAAGAAGAGAAAAGAAACTGTTGGGAAGGCCTTCTATATTCCATCTTCAAAGGAAGCAGAGCTGAGGTTAGTCCAAGTTGTTTTATAATTGCAAGGGAGTCATAGTACCATAGTTTGGATGAAATCTGGCCTTTTATTGCCAAAAAGTATAAGATGGAAATGGAGGTAAATGTGAATAACTCAAAATAATATTTAAACTTTGAGGATATTTCACCTTCTCTGGAATTAGAGATTTATGCTAGTAAGAGTTAGGGAGGAATTTCAAATGTTTATGTTACCAGAGTGTAAAAAACATTGTCCAGTTGTTTATCTAATCTTTCATTGGCCTTGCTTTTAAAAACACATTTAGATTTGAAGTAGCTTGGGAAAAATAAATTGTTCCAGGCCATAACTTGATGCCCCTGTGGAAATAAGATGGATCCTTTTTCATTCATTTTGAGAAATTTCCCAAGCAGACAGATGTCTTTGTACCTTCCTTTGCAGTTCCTTCATCCACAAATAACTATTATCAAGAACTAGAATTACAAGTGCTCTGTTACTTCTTTTTAACTTTGGCTCCTACAGAAATTACTACTGGGATCTTATTTCTTCCCTGGGCTGGACATCGTGTTGTTGCACCTATTCAGTTTCACATATCCTTCGTGTGTTGTCATCCAGTAAGATTCATTTCCTAAAGATGTGTATCAACTAAAGCAAAGAAGTTTTTGAAAACCTTTTTTGGTTCATAGAGCAGCCAGATGTACCGGGGAGTAGGAATAAGAGGTTCTATACTATGTTCTGTTGTAATTATTTTCCAACCTCTCAGTGGAAAAGGCAGATAATATTATGTAAACACAGAATTGATTTTGGATTCCGTTGCTTCCTCCTAATCTCTCAGCCTAAATTCACTCATTCAAGTCATCAAGTAATTATTGGGTGTCTATTATGTGTCAAGCACTATTCTAGGGCTTGGGATACAGCAGCAACTACAACAGACAAGATCCCTGCCATTTGGGGACTCTTATTCTGGCAGGGGGGACAACAAACAGTAAGCATGATCAATAAGCACACTATATAGTATGTTAGAAAGTAGTGTGTTAGTGTTAAAAAGTGGTCAGTGCTACAAAAAAAGAAAATGTATGCCAGAAAAGGGGAAGCTGCACAGTTATGATTTTAAATTGGGTAGTCAGGACAGGCTTTGTTCAGAAGGCAACTTTTGAACAAAGACTTGAAGAAGGTGAGGGATTTATCCATGCAGAGATCAGAGGGATAAGCATCTCTGGTAAAGGGAGTGGCCTAAGGTGGGAATACAAGGAGGCCAGTGAGGCAGCATGGTAGGAGATGAGGTCAGAGAGTCAGATTATGTACAGACTTTGTGCAGATACTTGTGTATTCTCTGGTTAAAATGGGGAGCACCATTTTGAACAAAGGAATGACTTGATCTTACATTTCAGCAGGATCCCTGGCTGCTGTTTTGAGAATAGACTATAGGGAGGTCAGAGGTAGAAGTGGGAAGTCCAGTTTAAGGATTAGTCACGTAAGTAATTTAGCAGTACAGTAGTCCCCCCTTATTTATGAGGGACATGTTCCAGGACACCCAGTGGATGCCTCAAACTGCAGATAGTTCTGAACCCTGTATATATTAATACTATGTTTTTCCTATAGGGAAATGGGCAGCTAGCATATGCAGTGTGAACGAGCTGGACAAAGGGATGATTCATGTCCCAGACAGGACGGAGTAGGATGGCACAAGATTTCATCATACTAGTCAGAACAGAGTACAATTTAAAACTTGTGAATTGTCTATTTCTGAATTTTTTCATTTAATATTAAATATTTTCAGACTGTGGTTGACCACAGATAACTGAAACTGCAGAAAGCAAAACTGCAGATAAGATGGGGCTACTATAATTCAGGTAAGAGATGACAGTGGATTGCACCAAGGTGGTAGTAGTGGAAAGAAATCGTCTGATTCTGTATTTTAAATGTACAGACAGCAGAGTGGACATGATGTATGAGAGGAAGAAGGGAGTCCAGAATGACTCCAAGAGTTTGGCTGAAGCCACTAGAAACATGGAGTTGAGATGAGAAAGGTTTGTGGGGAAGATCAAGAGTAAAGTTTGGGACATGTTGAGTGTGAGATGCTGTTAGATATCCAGGTGGAGATATTGAGCAAGTAGTTGGATATATAAGTCTGGAGTTCAGGAGAGAAATCTAGGCTGTAGTTAGAAAATTAGAAGTTCTCAGCATGAAATTGTTATTTAAAGCCGTGAGACTGGATCAGGTCACCAAGGGAGTAAGTTTAAAAGAGAGATGAGGGCCAAAGACTGAATGCTAGATATTCTAACTTTCAGGAGGGTTGGGAGAAGAGGAGGAACCAGCAAAGAACACTGAGAAAGAGCATGCAGTGAGGTAAGAGGAAAATCAATGGAATGTGGTATCTTCGAAGTCAGGCAAGAAAGAGTTTCAAGGAAGACAGAATGATCAGCTGTGCCAAATACTGCTAATAGTTTAGTAAGTTGAGAGCTGAGAATTCAGTAGATTCAGCGATGTGGAGGTCATTGTGGTCTCAGGCAACTTCTCTGGAATGGTAGAGGCAAAGCCTAGACTGGGATGGATGTGTGAGAGAAAGGAAAACAGAATAGCTGAAAACAGCAAATATGGGGAACTCTTTGGAGAAGTTTTGCTGCTCAGAGGAGCAAAGAAATAAACGAAGATGCTGGCAGGAAAGTGGGGTCAAGAGATGGTAAATTATTCCCAATTTGATGTTTATTATTGTCCTTTATTATTTATCTAGACCCCAATCTTTGTTCTGTCTTTACCAAGCTGTTATTTCTTACTGGGCACTGTTTTTTTTTGCCATAGAGACAAGCAATTAAGGTTTTCTTTGACTAGCTAACACAACAATTGCCCGGAGGTCAGACAGTCAAGCCTCTGCTCCCTGCCTTCTTAAAATTCACTACCCTTTCTCCCTTCAGTGCCCCACCTCATCTTACATAAGAACCTCAGGCTTAGTCCAGGGAAATTTGGCAATATATGGCAAAGATGATGATGCTGATAATACTTATTATTATATTAATACTTATGTGTCACTATGAGTCAGGAACTATTTGAAGTTAACTCATTTAATCTTTACAATCACCATATTAGCTAGGTATAATTATTATCTGCATTTTACAAATAAGGAAATTGAGACAGAGAAAGATTAAGTAACTGGTTTAAAAAAAAGCTAGTAATGGTGGAGATGGAATTAAAACTCTGACAATCTAACTTTAGAGACTGTGCTCTTAAAGCAACTGAAGAATTTTGAGAGCAAGCTGTTAACTAGAGAAATTTCATTTTACACAGTATAGGAATTTTCTAGAACGAATGGGTTAGGTTTTTTTGAGAAACAAGATAAAATACAGGAGCTGATTGGTCATTTCCTCAGATTTACTAGCCTATACGTTAGTGGGCCGTGTCCAGCCCACAATCCTGGAATGATGTGGAACATTCTTCAATGACGACTTTTTTTAAGGCTGTGTTTCCTCAAATTTCATGAATTCCTTTTTAAGTCAACAAGTATATATTAAGCACCTATTCTTTGCTTAAGAGGAAAAAAATTTAACTCCTTCCCTCTGTGTGTTTATTTGTTTATCGTACAGGCTGTAAAATCATTTGCCAACTAAAATAGAAAGGACTGTGTATGTGAACATAATATTTTGCTGTTTTTTAGAAGGATCCTTAAAATTTCTGTGTCTTTAGAGATGAGGTGTGAACTAAATGATTCTTTGTTAAGCGTTCTTAGAGCACTGGTGAGCAGTTGCCACTGAATCCTTCATTAATAATCCCTTCCTTTTCCAGAAGGACTTGCCAACACGCATAAAGTATTCACTGGGAGAATTAAAGTCATATAAAAATAATTGGTGTTTGCTTCCTTCAAGGCATACATTTAAATACATTGCTCTATTTCTCTGTTCCTTGGCTGCCTCCTATGTTTAGTAACACTAGGTCAGCAGACTTCCTCTTTCAAGGTTCAGCTGCTGGCCATTTCAATTTCCCAAGAGAAAGCAAACCTACCACTGTTTTACCCTTTTATCATAATGTTTCATCCATTTATGTCATATTATCTTGTGGGTTTGCATTTCCCAGTAGTAATGGCGCTGCTGGTAAATAGAAAACAAAGAATGTGATTATGTACCCCTGACCATCATTGCCATCATTTGAGCCCTTTTAAAATTCCTATTGTGATCTCAGAAGAGTGTTTATCTATGATAGTAGAATATCGGTGGTTTCATCTTAAAAGGAATGTGTCCTCTATTTTCATGTGAATTATTTTTAATGCCGCGGTGAATAAACACTTTTGCCATTGGCCACTGAGCCCAGCTGTAAACATTTCACCCTGTCTGCTTACTCCATCCTCAACTTCTTTACCTGAACACTTTTTAGGAAGCCACATACAAATTTATGCTGTCCTCGTGGCTTGCAGTTTCATGTGTAATTGACTGAAACTGTAATGCCTAACGTATGTTGGGAGTTAGCCTGAAAATAATAGCTAACATTTACTGGGGGACTTACTCTGTGCCGGGCATTGTGATAAGCCTGTTACGAGCATTAACTAATTTAATCCTAACCGCTCAGAAAGTAGATGCTATATTTTCTGCATTTTAAAGAAAAGGAAACTAAGGCCCAGACTTACATGACTTTGCTCAACACACAGTGATAATTGCCATGCCATGCCCCCTTTGGGAATTGCCCTTTCCATGATCAGTGGGATAGTTTGCCACCCTTTTTCCTGCAAAATATGACATTGTTTAGTGGGCTATTATACAAATGTATCACTAGCTAATAGAGTTGCCTTGGAATGAGTCCTGAGTGTTTATTCAGTTTCCTCATCATGTGTGAAAGAATATGATGAAACAGGCGCTCTCCAGAGCCATTGTGTTCTTTTCTCTCTTTCCTCAACCTGTTTATAAGCCAGCGACCCAGCTGAACTCTCAGTTTCATAATCACCACCTAGACTCTGTCATTATTAAGAACAACACAATTTGGTCAAGATTATGGCTTTTAATTAGGTTGTGGAAAGAAACCCAAGTTGAAGAAATGTTGCTAGGATTGCTGGGGAATTAATGGCCACTTGATGCGAGAGGGAAGCTGTGAAGAATACTAGCTCTCTTATTATGTGGTGTCCAGGCAAAGTAGAGTTATGCTCTCACTATTTCATTTCTTTTCATTTTTTTAAAAGAAATTATTATTGCAGAACTATTGGCTTCCTTTCTTTCTCAACTGTAGCTATAATGTTTTATTTGTGCATGTGTACTTTTGAGAGAGTGTTGGTCTCTGAAGAGGGAGTTAGGAGAGGAAAGTATTTGAAATGGAAATATCTTAAAATGATGTCTCTTTCCAGTTGTACATTGGATTTCTTTAGGATTTAGAAACAAAATGGAAATTAAAAATCATAACTACCTCCTTTTCGAACTAGAAAACACTGTACTATGGGTATAGAGAGGATCTAGCTGGAAGACAATAGATCTTGCATTTCATTGCAGGGTGCTCCAGACATTGATCAGCTGGCAAGGAAAAGCAAATACTAACTTTCTTTTCTTCCCCACCTTCTCACAATGGCTGGGTAATACTTTTGTATTCCTGTTTGGAGGATTTAATGGCCTTGTTAACATGTGTAAAAACATTGTGATTGGATACTTTAACAAAATAGTGAGTAGGTTTTGTTTTCTTTTGGGGGGGGTTCCATATTTATGTTCTTACAGAGTGTGTGTCTTTCCAAGTGCTCCAGGTTAAGAACTAAATGTGTTAGAAAAACAGATGTAAGGCAAATAAATAGGAGAGTTCTCATTTCCTTCAGTGAACAGAGCTCCGAGTTCCTGAGCAGTAATTTTACAGTACCTTCTCACCATATCAGAAGAATTTGTGCTGACCCCAGCTTCTTGTCCCTGAGTTTTGTTGTATCATAACTGATTGATGATCTATAGAGCCAGACAGCAATCCACCTACATATGCTAGAGGGTCATAATGCACCAACTTAGTGTAGAGATCACTCTTGCCAACAATTAATTGGGGAATTCACTTTATGAAGCCCTGTTTACAGACTGACATCTGGAGAAATTCTTAACCTGGATCCATTCCAATCTGTAGGATTTATGGACTGTGCTTGCTTTTTTGTAAATAGGACTTTTTTTCTGCTTGGTATATTCTGTTTACATAATTATCAATGGATGAAATGGCTGTGTTCCTGTAATTTCTTAATCCTTTCTACCAAGTGGACCTAAATTTTAACAAGCAATCCAGCTAAAAGAATACTTGGACACCTATCATTATTCAAGTTGTGGAAACATCTTAATACCAGGAGCACCCTGATCTCTTGAATCCAGACTTTCTGACTGGAGCCCTTACACCCTGAGGGACTCAGTGTTCAGCCTTTATGGGGGTTTTAAAACTTGTTGAGACACATGCTAGACTTCTTAAAATGTATTAGACTCCTTTTTCTTCACACACTTGTTCTCTGCTGTGAGGTGTGAAATGGAATATTTTCAAACATAGGTACATGCATAGTCTTGAACACATTTTAAGTTCTCACCGTGTGTGGGGGGATCAAAGGTGGTTATTAAGCAGTGGGACTGAGCTCCAAACATTCCACAGGGCATTATATTGTACACATACTGCAGTGACCTTCACCCACTTCTCTGTAGCTAACTATTATTATCTCAGTTGCTGGTGGACAAGCTACTGTCAATGTGCTTAGCATGGTTTCTGCAAAAACCAGGAGAAAGAAAAGTTGCAGAATAGATTTAAAAGGAACATAGAAAACCAAATATTACGTGTTGGGACTGGAAACCTAAGGCTATATAGAAAGGCATTTTTTTCTGCTGCTTTGCTGAGTTTTGAAACTGTAAAATGATACCAGGTTAAGGGTGTTGTGGGTCCACATGGCGACACCATGAAGGGAAGCATGGGGATGGAAGTGAGAGAGAGATGGGCATAAGTCCTTCAGCTCCACCTAGAGAGCAGCTGCATCATCGGATGATATCAACCTGATTCACCATGCTGTGGTAAGGGTACAATAAGCAAAATATTACATTCTGAAGGGCTTTATTTTCAAGATATGCTTTGACAAGGTCTGTGCTTGTTATGTTTATTAGCAATTTCCTATGTATGTGTTCTTTTTTTTTTTAGAAAGCATCTACTCAGTGAATGCCTTTGAAAATCCAACTTCACAGAAACACTGGCTCTCCAAAATGGCCCATAAGCACATAACAGAATCATAAACATACTCTCTTTCTCTCTCTCTATCTCTGTCTCTTTCTCTCGCTCTCTCTCTCACACACACACATACACACACATCATTAGTCAAAAAAATTCTGATAGGCATGGCTTTACCAATTATTGTATGCTCTTAAGGAAAAGTTAAGTCCAAGTAAGAGACACACTAGGCCCTTTGGTCTGAAGTCCAGTTTGGAAGAAGAGAGGTCACAGAGGAGTGGTCAGAGGAAGTGCAGCCCCCTTTCTCCAGAACTTTTTGCATTTTGTCTCCACTGTAGCCCTTGTATAAGTCCTTATTAGTGTTTATCCACAGTTCTTCCTAGCTATACCTCCTATTCTGGTTTACATTCTTATAACTGCCAATATATTTTTTACGCTTTAATATTTTGTCATCTACACCTTTACTAAGTCACCTCAAATGTCTTACATAGAAGTATATACACAAAAACATAAAATATGTTGATGATTCATCCTTTCCTTTTCATCGTGTCCTCTCCTCTCTCCTACCCGTCCTCCTTCCTTCCATTCTTCCATGTTGCCAAAAAGTTTCTAAATACTCAGCCAAAATCGCTACACAATCATACAGTAGGATGCTTGGCTTTTTATAGCTTATATTGTCCTTGGGCTAGAAAAAATATATTTGAAACAACTAGAAAAATGAACAAAGTAGAAGAAAATTATCAGGAAAACTCCTATACATGTCTATGTACCCTCCCCCACACCAGAGAGACAGAGAGAGAGAATATAAAGCTTCTCCAAATGAATATATTTACAGAGTGTCTGAGGGAAGCTCTTCACATTTAAGATAGTGCAATATTCTTTTCACAGTACCCATTTCCCACACTTCACATGAATTATAAACTTCTGAAATGAAATCTGAATGTTAACCTCAAAAAACACTTTATCCATCAAGTAAATCTTAATTAAAAGAAAGATGTTAGTGATGTGTACTTGCGAAGTTTCTACTGTTTTTAATTCTTAGTGGCAATTCAGGCCATACAAACAGAAGATTCTTCAGCAAGTCAGAGCAGGGTCTACAGTCATTTCTGATTCCCTAAACATGTCTCCTTGTCTGAGTCCTCTTAAATACATGAAGAAAAAAGAAAAGATTTTCTCCTCCCTGAAGGAGTGGAACACTCTCACCCATACCTTCATTGATTGCAAAGGTCACTGTTGCAAAAAGAATAAACCAGCAAAAAGTCTTCAAACATACCCAAAGAACTGCTTGTCAACCCTCTGGATTTTCTGTATCACTGGAAGGAAGTACTAGTTAGGACAGCCAACTCACAAGCAAATCCATGAAGATCTTCCTGGATAAAAATGTGTTCTTGAGAAAGCTCTAGTGCTGTAGGAAGGAGGAGAACCAGAGCTAGCTATAGGATGTTAGGAGCATGAGCTACCTTCTCTGAGCCCCTGTCTTGATATCTACTAAATGAATGTGATTGAACAACAACAAAAAAATTCTTTGATTCCACAAAAATGGTGCAGAAGGTGTATCTATGTCAAGAAAATTAACAGATGGCAGAGGGTGATAAAACGTACTAAGTGCTGAGCACAATGCTAGGTATACCTGATCTCATGGAGTGCTCACAATCGGTCTTATCATACCCCTTTTCACAGCTGAGGCAACTGGTCACTTGACCCTGGTCCTACAGTTAGATCCAGCTTGGTCCGCTGCTGTGACAACTTAAACTTCACAGTCTAGCCTAGAGCCTTGCACTTTGCCTCATCCCCTTCAGTGGCCTCTCCATTCATTGCCCACTTGGTTTCACTTTTGATAGAGGAAAAGAGAAACACCTGAAGACAATCCTAAAATATTGGAAACCCTAAGAATTTATGAGAAGAAACCTCCTTGAAAAATTTTCCCCTGTCTAATCATCAGAAGGACATCAGATAAATTCCAGTAGAAGGACATCCTGCAATATACCTGACCAATACTCCTCAAAACTGTCAAATCTATCAAAAACAAGGAAAGTCTGAGAAACTGTCACAACCAAGAGGAGCTAAAGGAGACACAACAACTAATGCCATGGGATGTTCTGGATAACGTACTGAAACAGAGAAAGGACGTGAGTAAAAATGAAAGAAATCTGAATTAATTATGGATAAACTATAGATAATAATGTGTCAATATTGGTTCATTAGTTGTAACAAATGTACCACACTAGTGAAAGATGTTAGTAATAGGGGCAAACGTGCAGCAGTTATATGGGAATTTTCTGTACTATCTGTTAAATTTTTCTGTACATCTAAAGCTATTCTAAAAAGTAAAATTTATTAGAAAAAATAGCATATCACTGCCCAAACAAAAAAGAACATTTGTCACACTAGGTCCAACAATATGCTTTTGAACTTACGATAGTAACGTCATAAGATATTCTGGTAGTGATACTGTAAGATATCTGGCAGTGCTAAATGCCTCTAGGAACTTTTAGAATTAGGATATTTTATGCAGAGTAGCTTTCCACCAGCCTTGCATTAGGCCATGGAAAGCTACTCATGGCCCATGGGCCAAATCTGGCCCACCACCTGTTTTGGTAAATAAAGTTTTATTGGAACATAGCCAACGCTCATCATCACATTTGTGTATTGACTGTGGCTGCTTTTGCACTTCAATGGCAAAATTGAGTAGTTATACCAAAGAGCAGATGGCCTGAAGAGGCTAAAAATATTTACACTCTGGCCAGCCCCTGATTTAGGCTATTTTAATTACAAAGCAGGTAGTGAGAGGGAGGTTACCTGGGCCACCAGGATTCACTTGGGATAATATCAAATATTAGAACTCAGCAGATCAAGTAGCAGGAGAGATATCAGGGTGGGCTTGAGTAAAATAGAGTAGCCAACTCCCTAGGTGGCCATATGATAAAAGTTTCTGGGCACTCTTTCCTTGGCTACAGAGTTGTGTCTTTGGCCCCAGGGGTATATCAGTTTGTGTGAACCCTACCCCTCTAAACCCCCACCTTAGGGACTTTATCTTGGCTTATTTACCCTACTTTTTTTTGGTGTTCCTGACTTTGGCCTGAAAATAAACAGCGAGAACTTAATGTGTGTTTCAATGTGCTAGGCACCGTACACATTCATCTATTTCTCCCTTAAGAAGCAGGACTGCCGTAGTCTCTATTTTGTAAATGAGGAAACTGAGACTGATTTCAGTGAAATAACTTGCTCCAGTGGGTCACTTAGCTAGTAAGGCTGAGCCATGATTTCAATCCAGACTTCAAAGCATAATCTTAAACCCCCTACGTACACCATCCTCACTTTCAGTTTTGGAGCTGGCTTGCGCTAGCCAGTGAGAACCAGTTGTTGAATTTGTAGCAATGTTATGAATCAGTTGTTAAATACAGCCATTATTTAAAATTAGATTATGTAAACTTACAACTAAATAAATTAAAAGCAAAGACAATACATACTCAAAACTCTCATGTCCTAATTATTTTACTTTGTTTTGCTGTTGTCTATTCTCTTGAAGTTATTTGTGTCTATGGAATCTGTATGGTGCAAATGCTATGTAACAATGTGCTACTGCACATCTCTGCCAAGCTCCACGTTTGGTTATGTCACTTTGGTTGTTTGAAATTGGCCATGGTGGGAGTATTTGCACCAAGGAAATGGGCAAACACTATAGGTAAAGGCTTTGCTTTTATTTTCCCTCAGCCTCCTCCCAAAAGCCAACTGGTACACAGTTATTAGCATTTCATGCTTACCTTGCATTCTGATTTTGATCCCCAGTATTATAGATGACAGTCACATTTGTTTCTGCCTCACCTCCTATCTTAACCTTTCAACTCTATACCTCTTAGAGTTAACTCTACAATAGCAACCTGCAGAGAGCGGCTAAGCTCATTTTGTTGTTGTTTGTTTGTTTGTTTTTAGGATAATGGGTAGAAATTCCTTAGTGTAATTCCCTTGTTGATAAATATGTCCCACTTGGTGAGGAGGAGGAAGTTCAACCTTTTTATAATTACCTTTTGAATATAGAAATGTGTTTGAGATAGCTTAGAATCCCTTAAAAATCCTTGAGTTGTATTATCTTTATAAATGATATGGGGGGGAGAACTCCTATTTGTTCAGAATTTTAGGTAAAATTTTCTACTTAAATAATTTTCTGTCTAGGTGAGGACTGCTATCTGTATTAATGTGTTATCAATTTGCAAAAAACAATTTTTACAGCAAGATTTATTTAACACAGATGGCCATGTACATAATTTGATTGTTAACGATTCGGAGTCCTAGGCAGCATAGTGAAGCACCTCAGAGACATCCTTTTAAACATCACTGGTGTAGTCTCCAATTTCTAAACAGTTTTGTTCCACATGCTCTGTGCTGATTGTTCACAATTCATTATACATGCTTCATGTTTTAAAATCTCACATACAGGGGTTAGGTTTCCTGATTACTCCAGAAAAGTTTTTAAAGCAACTGAATTGTAATAGTTTGTTATAAATAAAACTACCATCTATAATATTATTCTGTTATGGAAATGCACCTAGAGTTCCGACTTGGGATGTCAGATTCTGTTAAGGAGACTTAATTTATCAGGAAGCATGGAAGTAGAAGTGGATCTCCTGTAGTTATAATGGCAGTAGTGAAGGGGACCCTGCATATCTTGTGTTGGGGGGGGGGTTGTTCTGGACACCGTGGCAACTAGAGAGGGAGCTGCCAGCTAGACTTGACTGGAAGAGATGTACATACCTTGTGAGTAATCCATGTTGTTGCCAAAAGGAGTTTACTGGCTGATTGAACCATAGATAATTAGGAGGTTGCTGTGTTATTATTCTTAACCCTAATTCTATGTATCGTATTAATTTCGGTAAACCATATCTTATAGTTAGTGCTACTCAAAGTATGGCCTAAAGTCTGGCATCTATCTGCACACTTTTTGTTACCTGACATTGAGAGTAAAGTGTTGAGAAACTTTTGTAGCAATTGACAGGATACTTTTACAACTATTGAATCTAGTACTGAAAGATGAGAGTCAATGTCTTATTTATTTTATTTTTCTAGTAATTCCTTTTATTCATTTCTATTGTATTTTACAAAAGTATCAGTTTAGATTAGATTGGAAATTTGAAAAGCAGATGTTTTTGAGAAGCATTGCTATAGTATAGGGTGCCAGGCTGCGGGAGTATATAGACTCGTTATGTGACCTTTGGCAAATGACATAATCTCTCAGTTTCATTTAATAAATTGAGACTTCCTAGCCTGACGCTTAGTCTGCAAAGTCAGAGATGCAAGAAATGTCAATGATTTTTATTTTCTTTAATAGTAAGAAGGCGAGGAATTCAGTCTCAATTATGACTGCCGACTCTATCTGGGGACGCATATATATGGGGCTCAGAAAATGAAGACAGAGTAGCTGCCCATAGCCTTATTGCCTGAGCCCTCATTGGAGTCTTCAACTCCAGGACTCCCTGTGGCTGAGGCTGGGGCTCCTGGGGCCCAGCCCTTGTCACGTTCCATGCCTTTGTCCCTCCATGATGCCTTGTCACCTTGGGGCGGTGGGCCACTGCCTCTGAACTAGCCTGAGTGCAGCTGTCTCTCACCCTCTGAGCTTTACCCTCTAAGTTAAGACACTAAGTTCCATCTCTTCTGTGAGCCCAGGCTATGGAAAACCAAGGCTAGAAAGGGAAGTATTTCCTGGCTAGTTTTTATTCAGGGGGAGCCACCCTGCGTACTTCCCCAAGGCAAGGAAGCATAAAATGGCCTGGGGAAATACTGGGGGACAGAAGAAAGGGGAGAGACAGCAGAAGAAAACCATAGATTACTCTTGGTACCTTCACCATTGTGAAATGAGGGCAGTGAGCCTTCCTGGCAGGATTATTTGTGGATTAAGTGAGTTAAATGTATGGAAAATGCACACAAGCTGCTCAGCACACAGTAGGTCTGTGAGATTACTAGTCCCCTCCCCTCCTAGAGGCCCTTGCCTGATGTCCAGGTCAAGAAGCCCCAGTCCTGCTTGTGCTTGTCTGTGTGCTCATTTGTGTCACACATGCCATTTGTGTTTGGATAACTTCATCCAGCTGCAGTTTTTCTTCTTCCTCTCCTTTTAAGGGATGGGCTCTGAGCCAAGGGGGCTTCCTCTGGCATCCATGGAACCAACCCAGGCCTCCACTTCCCTGGAGGGGCTTCAAGGTTCTCTGTTAGTTTGGAAGTTTTATTATTTTATTTCTGTTCTTTTACTACTTACTCTTAAATTGTTAACAAATATATATTTTTTCCTAGCAAAAATCACATCACATATACTCATCTGCCCTTAGCAGATGCTAATTTAGCAGGTGTGGGGTGGGACCAGAGATTCTACATTTCTAACAAGCTCCCAAGTGATTCCTGTGCCGCTGCTGGGTGATCTCATTTACACTGGCAAGGCCAAGGAGGCCTTCTCACTTTCTGAATTTGCCTTCCGTTGCTCATTTGCTGCCCTGAGCCTGCCATTTTCTTTTTGCAAGGTCTTAGTCATCAGAATCAACCACCCTACTCTGGAATCCTTATACTTACAAATATTTCCATGCCACAGCTACTTGATCTCCCAATATCCTGACCTCTGTATGCACTTCATCCCAGTTAACCATGGGTGAACTTAAGTAATTGCACACCAGGGATCATTACCATCCTGTTCGCCTCCAGCCACAGAGCCATGGTCCTTACAGATGGGGGAGTCTAACTTCAATATTCCATCTTGAAGGCCTGCTTTTTAGAACTATGAAATGTCTTATTTCCTTAAACTAAAACTTAAACTTTCCTTAAGTTTGACAGTTGATATCTCTGACATTTACTTTGACACTTCCTGTTTTATTTTTATTATGAAGGTATATCTTCAGTCTTGCAAGCACATGTTTTGGCTTGTGATTATTTTTCAAGTTTTTTTTAGAGCAAGTTTTGTGAAACCATGGATAAGTCAAAAATTTGTGTTATTTTTGCACATGAGTTCCATCATGGAACCAATGTGGTACAGACAGCTCGAAATATCAATGAAGTGTTTGGGAAGGATATGGCTAATGAATGCACAGTATGGTGATGATTTGAGAAGTGCCATTCTGGTGATTTTAATCTTGAAAATGAGCCACATGGGTGACCTGAGACCAAGGTGGATAATGATGAGCGGAAAGCTGTAGTGGAAGCAAATCCATCTCAACCCAAATGTGAATTAGCAGCAAGGTTTTACATTATTATTCCAACAATATTGGACTGTTTGAACAAATTGGCAAGGTAAAGAAGCTGGATAGATGGGTACTGCATGAATTAAACAACCATCAGAAGAGATACTGTCTCGAACCTTGCCTTTCTTTGCTGTCATGACCAAAAGGCAAACCATTTCTACACCATACTTACATATGATGAAAAATGGATTATTTTTGACAGTCACAAGTGTTCAGCACAATGGATGAAATGCTGAAATACAGTCCAAAATGGAATATTCATCCAAAAACGTTAATGGTGTCTGTTCGATGGGTCCAGCACTCGTATTATCCACTCCCACTTCATGAAACTTGGTCAGTCGATTACAGTAGATGTCTACTGCAACCAACTGGACAAAATGAGGATGTTTGTGATTAAACAGACAAGTTTAGTCAATAGAGACAGGCCAATCCTCTTGCAAGACAACTCTTGACCATCAACAACGCTGCTGAAACTACAGAAGCTTGACTTAGAAACTCTATCATCCGTTGTATTCACCAGACCTTGCACCAACTGACTACCACTTCTTCCAGGCTTTGGAACACTGCTTGCAAGGAAAAATATTCAATTCTCAACAAGCTATGGAAAATTCCTTTTGCAATTTCATCGCCACTCCCTCTCCAGGATTCTTCACTGCTGGCATAAGCAAGCTACCATTAAGATGACAAAACTGTGTCGATATTTTAGGTGCACACTTTGATTAATTGTACTGCTCCTTGTTTGAGATATAATAAACTACACTTTTTTATTTATTTATTTATTTTTTTAGAGTATAGTTCTGAGTTTTGACAAATGCATACAGTAATGTTATCACCACTGCAATCAAAATTTAAAACATTTCCATCATCCCAAAAAGTTCCCTTGGGTCTCTTTGTATCTGTTTTTCACACCCTCAGCCCCTGGCAACCAATCATCTTTTCTTTCCTTATAAATATGCTTTTTCTAAAAAGTCATAGAAATGATTTCATACTTTATGAAGCCTTTTGAATCTTCTTTTCAGTTACTTAGCATAATGCATTGAAATCCATCCATATTATT
>CAUYRT010003718.1:0-11750 GCA_963574885.1 Lepilemur ruficaudatus | reverse complement strand
GACTAGATCATTGTCTCCGTGTACAATCTAGCAACATGGTTAGATTCACATAGGTTTTCATAATCACAGATCTCAATTACTAGTTGTCAGGGTAACACATTTGCATATCAGGGAATGCAGTTGCTAGGGGAACAGGATTACACAGGCAGTGGGCTAGGGTCAAAAGTCCTCTCAAAGGGCTACTAACAAGTCTTTATCTAGGTGAATAAACGGGTACAAAGTCTTACAGGGGCTAACTTCTAACTTCTAAGAGGTAGTCATCAATTAACAGAAATATAACAAAAGAGGTATAGTGACTCTATATTTCTTTGATGTAGTTATTGTGGACTTAAAGGTAAACAGACAGTCAGTCAGGAGTGAACAGGAAGCCTGAATTTCAACAAACAGGTTTATGACAGAGAGGCATGTCTCAGAGCAAAGTACACTCATTGTCTCCGGCTCTCATCCTGTGGGCTAGATATTTACCTGTGTCTCCGCATTGGAGACCCAGAAAAGCCACACAGAGAGATAACCAGGGAGTCCCTTGGATTGCTTCCCTACTGGAGATTTGAGAGCTCTCCCATGATAACAGCCTCTGATAAGTGAACTATTGAGTTCACGCATTCTTTCAGGGCAAGACCTTGCAAACTCCTGTGTCTGTCTTTGGTATAGCAATATTGGGCGATATAATAAAATAATGATC
Organism: Lepilemur ruficaudatus; assembly: GCA_963574885.1. Taxonomy (NCBI): domain Eukaryota; kingdom Metazoa; phylum Chordata; class Mammalia; order Primates; family Lepilemuridae; genus Lepilemur; species Lepilemur ruficaudatus. The sequence continues at coordinate 11,068 of CAUYRT010003718.1, read as the reverse complement.
TTATGAGCCACATTTCATTAATTCCTCAATCGTATTTCCCCAACAGACCTGCAATCTTAAGGCCACATGTGCCCTTCTAGGTTCTTAAGTGCAGCCTTTTGACTGAATCCAAATTTTACAGAACAAATCCTTTTATTTTTATTAATACATTTTTTCTGTCTTTTATAGTTTTATTTTATTTTTAAAATAAAATACCAAGGAATAAAATAAGTTTCAATGAAATAATCTCCCAGATTGACAGGCACAGCTAGAACATTAGTAAGCCATAGGGGCTAAATTGACGGCTGCTACACTCATGATTTAGTTCTAACTTCCCCTGCCTGACTGGCACCACTACCACATGAGGCTGGTTGGTGAGGGTTTATGGGGGTCAAGTACACCAGTCTGTTATCAGCTTTTGACAATGGTGTACTGTGTTTCTGTTTGAAATTCAGTATTTGTGAACAGTTGTACAGCTTCACAGTGCTTTTTAATTCTGTTTGCTTAACAGCCCATCGTGTCAAAGAAGACCAAGAGATCACTGAAGGAAGAATACAGATTTTTAAATGAAGATCGGGAATTGCAATATTATCTTGTTTCTGCCAAAGATAAGATGATTTGCTTGCTCTGTGATACTGCAATATCAACATTAAAGAAATCCAATCCTCATCAGCATTATAACACTCATAAGGACCACAAATATTTTAAATTAGAGGGGGAAGCAGGAAAGGTTGTAATGCAGAAATTAAAAGATGAAAAGCAAAAGCAAAGACAATTCTTTCAAGCAGCAATAAGACCTGGAAATAATGCCACTGAAGCAATTATAAAGTAGCTTATATACTTGGGGAAAAAGGGAAGCCATTCAGTGATGTAGAAATTGTGAAAGAATGCAGTGTTGAAGTTGTGGGATGCTTAGACACTGATAACATTTCAAAGTAAGAACAACTGCCTCTTTCAAGGAAAACCATACCTGATCGACAGCATGAATTAACCTTCAACTTAACAGTACAACTTCATGCGATCCTTCAAAAGGAAAATATATATTATTCAATCATTTTGGATGAATCAACTGATACAACTGACTCAGCACAGGTTTTATACTTCATTTGGGTCATAACAGAAGATTTTCTTTGCTGTAAAGATTTACTTGCTTTGGACACTCTTGGGAACAGAACACAGGGAACAGATATCTTCAACAACTTTCAAGATAAATGTCATGAAGTTGGACTGAATTTGGTAAATTTAGTGAGCATATGTGCAGATGGTGCACCTTCCATGACAGGAAAACATGAAGAGTTTATTGCGCAGATCAAAAAAGTATTAACAGATCCAGATGCTCTCATTTCTTCTCATTGTATCTTGCATCAGCAAAATCTCTGTCCTAAAGCAGCTACTATTTTAAGTGACACTTTGCAACAAATTATAAGTATTGATAACTATATTCATGCAAATACAACACAGCCTTGTCAGTTTCCTAACATGCTAAAGTTGAGCAATGAGGTATTCAGCGTGGATTTGCCATAGCATTCTAAAGTGTGTTGGCTATCGCAGGGACAGGTGTTAGCCAAAATTTTATCTCTGCAAGGACAGATAGTTAAATTTTATGAAGAACAGAATCAGCAATGTGAGTTATTGAAAGAAGATTTCCATAGGAATGCAGCATTTCTGTGTGATATCATGTCAAATGAAAATGACTTGAATATTTCTTTGCAAGATAAAACTAATTCTATATATGATATGTAGCAAAAAATGTAAGAATTTTGAAGAAAGTCAACTTTTTTTCAAAACACTTCTTCTTCAAAAGGAAATTTTGGATGAACATTTTCCCCAGTTAGAAAAGGTTATTGATGTGCAGGATGATATATGTGAATCATTTGAAGAATAGGCAGCTGTTCTAGACCTAGTAGTTGGAGAATACAATGAAAGGTTCACTGACTTTGAGAATCATGACATTGCACTAAAATTAGCATTTCAGCCTCACCTAGTTGATATCACCAGGGCACCTAAAGAACTACAGATGGAACTGATTGAGCTCTCAGCAGATGACATTTTAAACTCATTATTTGATGCTAGGAAAGATTTAACTGAAATATGGAAAATGCAGTAGAATACCCAGGCCTTCAGCAACATGCCTGAAAAATGCTTTCTTGCTTTTCAACCACTTATGGCTGCAAATCTACATTCTCCTCCCTAACCCAAATCAAGATGCCCTTAAGGTCACAAATGATTGATATCCATCTGGAGGATAAACTGAAACTGTGGACTCCGTGCTGCAACCAGATATTCAAATGTTTTCCAACAAAAAGCAGATACGACAAAATTGTTAAAAGGTTAGTTAACTTTAAAATTCACAAATAGTTTTCATTTTTTGAAATTATTAATTATATTGTAGGGGCAGCCTTGCAAAAATAACAGGAAAATACCTAATCCTACAATTTCCCCAGTAGCAGTTAAAGATCGATCCTATGAGTTCTCTCACTAACAGGCACCCTGCAGGAGTTCTGTTTTGCACAATTTATGAAAAGAGCTGAATGGATGGAAAAGAGATGTAAACCTCTTTCAAAATTGTTTCCTTTTACAGAGTTCCTGAGTAAACAGCAGGAGAAGGAGCTCCAAGCCTCAACCACATCTCCTATAACAACCCCCTCTCCAAGGAAAGGCAGGAAACCAAGTCTTAGACTTTGACATCCTGTTGCTGCTTGTGTTATCTTCACCCTTCTTAAAATCAGCGAGCCACTTGGCCTCGATGCTGGCATCTCCCCTCTTTCTTTGGGAAAGACGGGATGCCACGCCGTCTCTCTGCTCTTTTTCCTCTCTCTCTCCCCACCACCCCGCCAAGAAGATAAAATAAATTTTACTTTTATATCTTAACCTCTGTGTGAGTAATCTTTCTCCACCCATGCCATGAGTAACTACTAGGCTTTCCACCCTAACAACATACTAGTTAGATTTTTACAAAATAATGTACATTTTTAAATATATCTAATTGAAGTTTCTTGAATGTAGCCTTATCTGATTACAGGTAAATTAATATGGGCTTCCATCATGAAAAGTTTCCCCACTCCTGGTTTAAGGCAATAGCAATTTATCCTCTCATAGCTCTGGAGGCCAGAAGCGCAAACTCAGATTCTCCTGGGGCTGTTGGGAGAAGCTGTTTCCTGCCTTTCCCATACCTAGAGCTACATTCTCGCTCATGGCTCCATCCTCCATCATCAAGGCCAGCAGGGCAGCACCTTGCGTCAGTAGTCAGACGGACTTTTCCTCTTTGTGAAATCTCCTCCTGCCTGCCTCTTATAAGAACACTTGCAATTGCATTTAAGGCCCACCTGGAAGAGCCAAGATAATCTCCCATCTCAAGACCCTTAATTGAATCACATCTGCAAAGTCTTTGCCAAAGAAGGTGACATATTCACGGGTCCCAGGGATTAGGATGCGGATATCTTTGGTGGTGGGGGAGGGGGGCATTTTGCAGCCTGGTGCACACTGGCTTCCTCTCCCGAGCTGCAATTCACCCTTCCACAGTCCCTGCCCACTGCTCCTTGTATCTTGCATCAGTAACATCTCTGTGCTAAAGCTACTATTTTAAGTGACACTTTGGGTCAATAGCAATGTATCTTCTCACAGTTGTGCAGCAGGTAACCCACACCGAACTCTTCATACCCAAGAGCTTCCTCCACATGTCTGAGAACAGCTCACATGTAACTTCAAAGGCTCTCATTCCAGACTGGCTGCCCCATGACTTCCTGGGCTATGGGGTCCCGAGGCCTGCCAATTCTGCTTCCTCACCGACACACTCCACTCAGGTTGGTCAATAGCTCTCAAAAGATGTGACAACAACAACATTTGAGATGTTGCAAGGTGACTCGACAGGCCAGAGAACAGGCCATAGGCTGCAGCTCACAGGCCACAGACTTTGCTTAGTCTTCAGTATCTGCGTTTTACTTGCAAGGAACTGAGGCCCCAACACTGAAAAACCATGACTGCAGAAACCATCCGCCTTGTCCACTACCGAGTTCTCACTGCCTAAAACAGTGGCCTACCCCTAGCTGGAACTCACAAAATACTTGTTGATTAACAAGTGGAGCGTTAATTCTGTTAATTAAGTCTATGAATGAATATTTATTTTTAATCTTCCAAGATTTTAATTTTGCCACGAATATGAATTATTTTTGTCTTATATAAACAATGGTTTCAGGAAGAACATGATAAGCTTTTGGACAAACATAGAGAGCCCAACCAGACAAGCCCTAGTGCTTTAAGATTCTGAAACATCAGCTGCAGTTTTGCTGGTTAGGAGGGTAAAAAGAAGTGACAAAAACCCTTCTTCCTCCTACTCTGGGGGGGTGGAGGGAGGGAAGGGGGAGAGAGACACACAGAGAGAACCATGGATGGTGGCAAGTCCAAGAGGAAATGAAATCATTCCCCACATCAGATACTGCATAGTCCAAGGAACAAGATAAGGCCTGGCTAGACCCAAATAGCATCAGCAGTTATAGAAGAAAGAATTTACTGTAATCACAGAACTTGTACATGTTTGAAGTTGAGAAAAAACTGGGTATCAAGATGCAATCATGATTTTAGGTGAACAGGAAAGGTTCTACCCGGACAGAGCCGGCTGTCTGCTGCCTTCCGTTTGCCCTCATGTCTGCACGTGGCACCCTCACCTCCCGCACTCACGCATTCTCAACCGGGGCCATGCCGCCCCCAAAGGGAAGAAAATTGGTTTTTGAAGGGTGAGCAAATCTTAGATATTACAATGACTTGTGGCCTTTTAAATCTTTACTCCATCCCACAAAGTCTTACTCTTTAGTATTTAATCTCCCTCGTTGGGAAGAAATTAAATTAAATTTAAATTGATTACTTTAATTTTTCCCCTGGAGGGGTGATAATGATGGAAAAGTTGAGTGGCACTGCCCGGACCCTGCCCTGGGGCTCCCTCCAACTCTCTTCCTTGCAGCAATCCCGTGCACTGGGGAGTAGCTTAAGCTCGCTCACACTCAGGCATAAGTGACATTCTGCACCAGCCACCAGCCACGTTGCCCAGAGCTGTGCACATGCCCTAAGGGAGGAGGGAGCAAGTGCAGCGGGCTGGCGGCTTCCTCTTAGTCACTCAGCCAGGATGGTGGCCCTGTCCCCCACTCCTGTCAAAGGCAGATCTGCCTCTCCCTCCTCCCTACACATAGCTTCTGCTAGTCACAGACCTGTGGCCACATGGTTCCCATGTCTGCCTCCTCCCGGAATGCCAGCTCTCAGCCATTGTCCTCCTCACTCATGCTTCCCAGGAGGGCGGCAGGATGGGTTGATCAGTCACTTTCCAGTTTCCAATATCCCTTTCATTAGTTTCCTTGCTGCTTCTGTAACAAATTACCATAGGCTTAGTGGTTTAAAAAGAAACACAATTTGGGGGCTGGAGGGAGGAATAAAGCTTCTTTCCTCACCCTCCTAGGTTCCCCAGCTATGGCCCTGTAAATGACACTAACTGCTATGGGTTGAAAGTCCCCTCCAAGACGCAAGTTGAAATTTAATTGCCAATGTAATGTGTTGGAAGGTGGGCTTTTAAGAGGTGATTAATGGATCAATGCTGCTACCATGGGAGCGGGTGAGTTGTCACAGGAGTGGGCTCCTGATATAAAGGCTGAGCTCAGCCTGACTTTCTCTCTGAGTGACTTTCTCTCTCACTTCTGCCTTCACCATGCAGTGACTCTCCCCACGTGCTAGTGCTGTGCTCTTGGACTTCCCAGCCTCCAGAACCGGGAGTCAAATCAGTCTCTTTTTGTAAGTAAATTGCCCAGTCTGAGGTGTTCTGTTATAGCAGCAGAAAATGGACGAAGGCACTGAGGAAAGGCAGATTGACAAGAGAAAAGCAGACAGAAGTTTGTCAACATGTGCGTCTCACACGCGAGAACACTCAGTGATGAGTAACGTGGAGGGGTGGTTAGAACTTGGGCTTATGTAGCATCTGAGCAAAAGAACAATCAGCCTTGCAGAAAAGCGACATGACAAAGGAAAAGAACTTTGAGTTTCAGGGGGAGGGCAAAGTGTGGGAAGGCAAAGATATGGGGGACCTAACGAACGGTAGACAAGGGCTCATTGATAAGGTTTGTTATGGAAATTCCTCTGGTGCCATCACAGACTGATTAAATTCTTGGTGGAGAGGGGAAGAGAGTATCTTTGCAAACTTATGTCTGACTTTTGGAGAAACAGGGAGAAGGCATGGAGCTTCTTCTATATTTGCTTCTTCTCAATTGCCTTCAGCTCAATACTGTTGCCAAAGTGGCATATTTTGGGGTGGCACATTCTGCTACCCTTCAGGACCCACCCCGATACTCCAGGACAATCTCCCATGACAAGGATCACAGCTTAATGTGATCACGGCTGCAAAGTCCCTCTTGCCGTGTGCAGTAACATGGTCACAGGTTCCAGGGATTAGGACACTGGCCTCTTTGGGGGAGAAGAGGGGACACTGTTCAGCCTACCACATACCTTAAGGCAGAGTTCTTTACCAGGACACTTTACTGGCTGACAGCCAGCCTGAAGGACAGTCCCCATCCATGGCAGGCAGAGAGGTTAACTCATGGGACACAACCCAACCTGGCAGCCTGTGGATCAGTAGGCATCCAAAAAACTGGGTTTTTGGCCATACCTGCAAGGTGTGCCTTGAATATTTTCCCAAGAGTATTTGTATTTTTGAAGCTGGCTATGGATTAAACAGTTAAAGGTGAGACGGCAAGGATGGCATTGGGGGTAAAGGCCTCGCCTTGAGCCAGCCGTCACCAGCTCTATTATAGGAAACAGACAAGCAGCCAGAAGCTTGAACAACTCCGGATGGGGCAACATTCCCCAGTCCAAACCCCAGTTTTCCTTCTGAGGTTGTGCAACACGTTGCTTTTGGGAAGTGAGGTCACTGCTTCCCCGCTGGTCTGGCCGCAGCGCAGCAGAGTGCAATACACAAAGTGTTCGTGGAGGTTGGATTAGCTCATTCTCTGACCCCCCACCCCGCAGATTTTTTTTTCCTTAAAAGCACACTTTTAAAGAAACAGTTCCCAAATAGTCACAGGGAACTTGAATACTAACAAACACATTGTTAAACGTATACGACTTCCTTCCAGTACATTCCATCCAGATGCAGGGGACGGTTAAGGCATTTATTCTCAGACCACCCTCATTATTGTTCCCACACACCCCTCATTTTATTAAATTGCCTTTAGGCCAAAAAGAAAAAAAAAGTCATAAAGATCTAAGTTGCTGCTTCTCCTTTTTCTTTCTTCAACGAAGCTAACCAGGCAATAGTTAGTCCCAGCAAAGGACCTAAGACAGTTCCTCATTTTCTCTGTTTTGCGGGTCCTGAGAAGCTGCCACTTCCTCTCGAGGGTCTGGAAGGGCAGCTGATCCCGCCAGAGCGAGTCCCCTCCTGGGAGGAACAAACACTTTCCAACAACACTCGCGGCTGCTGCTCAGAGCCTGTGGCCCACCCACCTGCTGCTATAGCACAAACCGCTCAGGGAGCCACGTGGCGCTGCCACATAAGTGCTGAGTGTGGAGGGTTGAATTGTGTCCCCCCAGAAAGATACGTTGAAGTTTTAACCCTTGGTACCAGCGAATGTGGCTTGTTTGGAAATAGGTCTCTGCAGATATAATCAGGTTGAGATGAGGTCATGCTGGTGTAGGGTGGGCCCTCAATCCAGCGTCTGGTGTCCTTGTAAGAAGAGGATACAGCCAGGCCCCGGGGCGAGACGACGTGCGGACACAAAGGAAGAGCACCGTGTGATGGCAGCCGTTCCCTGCAAGCCCCCAACATGAGGATGGTGGGCAACCGCCAGAAACCAGGGAAAGGCACGGAGGAGCCTCTCCCTGAGTTCCCGAGAAGGACCCAACTAATTTCAGACTTCTGGCCTCCAGAGCTGTGAGAGAATAAATTGCTGTTGTTTTAAGCCACCAAGTTGGTGGCACTTTGTTACAGCAGCCCCTGGATATTCATACCCTGAGTGGGGCCCTAACATGCCCCCTTTGGTGACTTCAACTCAAAAGCCGCTGTCAGTCTCTGTTCGTAACACGTCTCTTCTGCTTCCCCGTCTGCTTCCGAGGTTTCCACCTAAGCCCGACGTAGGCTGCAAATTCAAGCATCGCTAAGGCCCTCTTGGGGTTTGATTAGCTCCAAAGGAGGAAAAAATGAACTGTATCCTCCCCAGTCTTCCCTCCTCCAAGTCTTTTAAAGTAGGATGGGCCACATTGAAAGATGCAAAACAAAAGCAAAATAATGCCATGCACGCCGTCTGCAAGGGCCTCGGCCCAGGGAGGAAAGAAGACGTATATGTATTGAGTATCCAGTCGTGCCTGAGTCCCTGCCGGAGTGTTCCCTAGAATGTCTCCTGCTCACCATCACAAGGTGAGGGCCAAGGTGCCCATCCTAAAGGTGCAGGGTGTCTGAGCTGGGGTCCGACATGAGGCCTTGCCCGAAGATCACACATGGATTTGTCCCACGACTTCTTCTCTAGCCAGGGTCTGTGCGAGGCCACTCAGTGTAAATCCAGCTCGGCATAATGACAGCAGCAGTTCGTAAACTTTCAGGAGTGTCAGAATCTCCTGGAGGACCTGGTGAAACACCCACTGCTGTTCCCTCCCCGCAGCCTCTGACTCAGTGGCTCTGGGCGGGACCTGAGAATCTGCATTGTGGACACCTCTCCAGGCAACCGGGAGAGGCTGGTCCAGGTTCCTCAGCTTGAGAGCCATCAGGTCGTGTGAACACGGGATGGGGTCAGGTATGAGCTAAGTCCCAGTGTCCACACCCTGGAGTGGTGGACAGACAAGGCCAGGAGACACAGGGCTCTCCTTCCTCTACTCCTGCCACCTGCCACCTCTCCTGAGCTCTCCTTTCCTTGCCAGCTGCCTCCGCCGGGCAGTGACCTGAGTGCTGTGACCCACACCCTCCGCCTGACCCTCCGCCGCCCTTCCTTGGCTCACAAAGCCCTTTCCCCACTCTTCCTCTGCCGGTGGTTAATTCCTGCGGTAGAAAGACTGCTGCACTCCTGCTCTTATGAGCAGGTATGCCCGTAAGGAGATGTCATTCCTTTCCCCACCTTTCCTGTCTACACTGCACTTTCCTTTTGCAATTTTCTTTTTGTTTTGCTGTACATTGTGTTATGGGCTGTGTCTTCCCAAAACTCCTATGTTGAGGCCCTAACCCCCAGTTTCTCAGAAGGGGACTAGGATTGGAGACGGGGCCTTCAAAGAGGTGAGCAAGGTTAAATGGCGTCGTTAGGATGAATCCTAGTCCAATGCGACTTGTGTTCTTATAAGAAGAGGAAATTGGGACACAGACACGCACAGACCATGTGGGGACACAGCGAGAAGGCTGCTGTCTGCAAGCCAGAGAGAGAGGCCTCAGGAGAAACCAACCCTGCCGACATCCTGATCTTGGACTTCCAGCCTCCAGGGCTGTGGGACAATAAACCTCTGCTGTTTGGGTCACCCAGTCTGGGGTGTTTTGTTATGGCAGCTGGAGCTGTCTGACATGCGTTGTTTGTATTTCTGTCTCTCCACTAGACTGTAAACTCCTTGAGGATAGGAGCTGTGTCTGTTCATCCTCGGACTGCCAACACTTAGCTTGTGCCTGGCACAATTAAACGGCATAATAATGATGATAATGGTAAAATAACAAGAGGTATTATTTATTGAGCACTTACCATGTGCCAGGCCTTGGTCTAAGCACTATAAATTTATTTACTTATTTGTGGTTCTTTAATCTATTACATAGTCTTTTTTAAAAACTTTTTTTGAGATATAATTGATTTACCAAAAAATACACATATTTAATGTCCACATTTTGAGTGTGGGCATACACATACAGCCATGGTCCATCGCCAGTCAAGGCACTAAACATACCCATCGCCTTCAAAAAGTTCCTTGCCCAGCTATGTTTTTGTGTTCTGTGGTAGGAACACTTAACATGAGATCTATCTTCCGAGCATATTTTAAAGTGCACAATACCGTATTGTTAACTGTAGGTATGCATTGAACGGCAGATCTCTAGAACTTAACTCACCTTGCGTAACCGAAACTTTATACCCACTGAGCGACAACTCCCCATCCCCCTCCCCCCCAACCTCCTCCATTCTACTCTTGACTTCTAGAAGCATGGCGATTTCAGATGCCTCATAGACGTGGAATCACGCAGCATTTGTCCTTATGTGACTGGATAAGCACTTTCTATAGGATCCGCACAGCTGTGATGTAGATACCATAATTATCTCCGCTCTGAAAGGGAGAGTCATGAGGCTCAGAGAAGTGAAGGAACTTGCCCACAGACACACAGCTAGCGAGTGGTGCATGCGGTCGGCTGCACACTGGCCCCAAACATATCCACGTCCTAAGCCCCGGACCTTGTGAATGTTCTAGAGCCAAAAGTGTCATACGTGGCTAAAGAGACTTTTCAGCAGTGATTACAGAGTTTGAGATGAAGAGATTGTCCTGGGTTATCCAGGCACGTCCTAAATGCCATCACGGGGTCTTTACAGAAGGTCTTGGAGGAAGACGTGCTACAGAAGAAGAAGGTGACATGACCACTGAAGCAACCAGCTCAGAGGCAGCGGAAGGGACCATGGGCCAAGGAGTGTCGGCCGCCACCAGAAGCCGGAAAGGCAAGGAACAGATTCTCCTCTGACCCTCCAGAGAGGTTACAGCCCTGCCAACTTGGTTTCAGCCCAGGGAAGCTAGTTTCCCATTTCTGCTTTCCAGGCCTAGAATGGAATAAAGTTGTGTGGCTTTAAGCCATTAGGTTTGGGATAGTCTGTGACAGTATAGGAATCTCCTGCAGTAAAGAAAGGGTTTAAGCCCAGGCAGTCTGTCTTCAAGACCTACATTCTTCAGAAAGATTTTTTAAAACTTTTTTCTTAAGATTCTAAACTTTAAAATATTTTTTTTTTTAATTGGGGGAAAACTACAAAGCATTTACAGTACAATGTTTACAGTCACAATTTGTAGTGAGCTGATTTCCCAAAATATATTACCACTCAAGTTGTCTTATCTTGTTACATTCAAAAACCTACTCTAAGTAGTCCATAGAGTACATACATAGTGCTCCAACTGTATC
>CAUYRT010003716.1:0-30968 GCA_963574885.1 Lepilemur ruficaudatus | reverse complement strand
TTTTTTTTTTTCCGAGACTTTTAGACGGGGTCTCGCTGTAGTCAGGCTGGTGTGAGACTGGTGTCGAACCCCTGAGCTGCAGCTATCCGCCCGCCTCGGCCTCCCGGAAAGCTGGGATTACAGGCGTGAGCCACCGCGCTCGGCTCTAAATTTTTTTTTTTAAAGCCAGAGTCAGTGGGCAATAGGCTTTGGAGGCCAGACCCTTGGGAATTATTTCCAGCAGCTTCCCAGAGCCTCATCCTAAAATGATGAACACCTGTGCTAGGCTCAGCCAAATTGATACTGTTACCCAGTGAACTCTGGTTTTCAGGGAATCTCCTGAAACCCTAGTAATACAAGTCTGTAACCTAAGGTCTGGGCTGGAGCCAATGACATCAGACAGAGGGCAGGTAAAATGAACTGTTCCAAGTGAAGGTTTGTCTGAAAAATAGTTCGTGCCAAACTTTGAGAGCTGCAGGGATGCCTGACACACTAGCAAATCTGAGAAAGAGACTACCCTCCTTCCCAAGTCCCAGACACACAGCCTGCAGGTACGTCATCAGAAATAAAATAAACAGGGAAACAGGAGAGGGAAAAACAGCACCTCGTAATATCTATCAACAGAGTGAGCCAAAGCTACTGATGCAGTTAAATAGACAACAATCCTTCGTGTTTATTTTCTGTTCACTGAGGTTGCCAACCTGAGCTTTCAGGGGACTAATACCACAATTAAAGGCAGGCAGGTGCTGGGGAACACAGTGAAATGTAGACCTGAACAGAGTATTCTGATATTTAGATTGAAAACTACTATTGGCTAGGAAAGGGAGTATTTATTGTGTCTAAAGGATACTATTATCCACCCAGCAATTATGGTCACAAAGCCACTCAAACAAACAGTAGACTGTTTCACTTAGAGAGAAAGGACCAAGGCTTTGCCTGCAGTATTGCTGGGTGTGTAGGTTTGGTTTTGTGTGGCTTAGTGGGCTATAGGGTTTTGTAGCTATCATCAAAGAGATGAAGAAACTTTTATGCTGCTTTGGGGCTGATAATATGAGTCCCCTCCAGGGATGGGGAAACTGCAGCCTTAAGGCCACAAATTGGCCTTTAGATTCCCAAGTGTGGCCCCTTGACCAAATCCAAACTTGGTCTGAGCTTGCATCAGAATTACCTGGGGAGATTGTAAAATTTGAATTTAGTCAAAAGGTTGCACTCAAGGATCCAGAAGGCCACATGTGGCCCCAAGGCCACAGGTTCTCCAGATCCCTTCAGGAAAACCAAAGATACTCAGGGCAATAATGTAATCATGGAAGATTTACAAGTTAGACTGACCCAGTTACAAGGGCACAAACTCTCTGTGCAATGCTGAGCAGATACCAACTTCAACTGAGAAGCCCAACAGACTTCTCACGGTTCCCTCCCCAGCCATCTAGGTCCAGCCCATTTTGAGCCTCGATCTGACTTCTTATTTTTCTGGCAAATCAGAACCCAAGTTAATCTCTCATATTTTAGGCATCACATCTGTTACGGGTCACAGCTCCTCCTGAACTCAAAGGCCTTTCCTTTCCATCATCTATACTGATTCCTACATGGGTATCTACTCTTCTCTTTAATACAACTTATTCCACATTCCAGAGCTCTTTGATCTCTCATAGAATAGGTAATATTTAAAAAAATTTCCACAAATTCATTTAAGTCAGAATATCCTTCTAGGTGGGTAATGTTAAGCTACAGGCCACACTTCCTAATGAGTTCCAATCATGGAAAATGAGGAAGTCAGCTTTTAGTGTATTCTGAGGAAGGAAAAGGGTTCTCCTCTGCGGGTCCAGGAACCAGATTTCTCAAATGCGAACACCAGTACTGAGGTCGATGGGTTGTATGATTCCAGGCAAACTTTGAACCCTTTCTGGGATTCCCTGTGTATTCACCTTTAAAGCAGAAAAGAAATTTAATGCTGCCATAGTTGGCATATTATTAATATTTGATTGAGCCATGCTTATCTGTTTGGGGCACTAAAGTGTTACCTACTGATCTGTGAACTTCAATAATAATAAAAACCACCTTGAAGAAACCTGCTGCCACTCCTGAAAAGACATGAGCCCCAAGTGTTTGAAGAAGCTAGAGCTTCTAGCAAATTAGAAAAAAATTCAACAATTGGAGCTCCCCATCCCAATTTTCCTGACAATCAGCTTTCCCAAGGATGCTTATTCTCAGCTTTAGGATCTGCCAACTAGTTCCTCCAAACCTCATTTGTGACCTTTTTTTACAAGGGACTTAATAAACGATTGTTAGTTCCTGAGAGTTGTCTTGTGATTTAGTCCCCAGGTAGCCTAAGAATCCCCACCCCTTATTAGAAAAAGGCTCTGTGGTTCAATATTAATTCTAGGAGCTTTTACAACTCTCATTGGGATTAATATTTAATCAACAGAGCAGTTGCCTTTTTATTTCATTATAGAAAACTTTCAATAAAATAGAATGGTGCATTATATTGTAATGAATGACAAACACTGGCAAATTTTCATTTAAAATCAATAAGTTGAACCAAGCAGTTGTTTCCTAACTGATGGGTCATCTCAATTTAATGACGAGTAACTAAAAACATATTAAACAAATGTCTGGAATAAAGGAGGGAGGCATAGTAAAAGACTAATTATTGTCACACTAGGCTGTATGATCCTCAAAGAGAGGGCCTGTGTTTTGTAAATTTTTTCTTAACCAATGCCTAGCTCAGTACCAGGCACAGAGTAGGTACTCAATAAATGCTTGCCAGATTGGATGAATTAATAAATAAAGTGCTGTGTATATAAAAATATTTTTATATCTGATAGAAGTTTACTGACTCTTGCTAATTGTGGCAACTTCTCCATAAATGGGACGATTGCAAGGCATTATCCATACATATTTTTTTCCTTTTATAAACGCTTCTAGTAGTGATTCTCAAACTTGAGCTTGCATCAGAACCACCGGGGAAGCTTGTAAAACACAGATCTGTGGGCCCTACTTCTAGAGTTTCTGATTCAGGGTTCTGAGGCAGGGTCCCAAGAATGTGTATTTCTAAGTTCCAAGGGGATCTGATGCTGCATTCTAGGTACCACACTGAGAATCTTTGTATTATGGCATCTATCTGTACGGCCTCTGTGGCGGTTTCCATTTGTTCATGTACAGGAGACCTCTTCCCAAGAGCAGGCCCTCACACACAGAAGCATGTAGAGAACATTCGCTGATTACATAAATGATTGCCCCCCTAGCTCAGGGAGTCTGAATCCTTCCCTGCTAAGTGCCTCAGTGGCTTTGATTCATGAGGACCATTCAGCTATGAAGGGCAGCATATCAGTTTTGCTGTTGGCCTTTTGTTTTTCCTTTTTACTTCATGTGATAAATTGCCATTGGAGTTCTACCCCAGACGTAAATTAATTTCCTTGGGAGTCTAACTTTGGGTATTGCTGTAGCTGCCTAGTCGCTATAGCTGTGTGTATGACTCTTTGGCCCCTTCACCCAGGTGGCTGTCATTAGGATAATAATAGGACCGGTTGCCATCAGAGCCTGCCAATGCTATTGACTCTGCTCTCCACATTTGAGTTTATGTAATATTTTCGTAACAATTAAGCCTCCCCATATGTATTGCTTTCAGTTAACAAACTGTTAAGTCTAGATGGCTCTGGATACATCTGATTGTGGATGTAGAAAACTTATTAATTTCCTATAAAAATGTGGGAAAAATAGTTTATTATGAAAGGAATGGCTAAAATAGCTATATCTTTTTGATTGGGGCATTTGATTTGTTTGTTTTTAAGTGCTACCTACTGATTTGTGAACTTCAATAATAATAAAAACCACTTTGAAGAAACCTGCTGTCACCCCTGAAAAGACATGAGCCCCAAGTATTTGAAGAAGCTAGGGCTTCTAGCAAATTAGAAAAAAATTCAACAATTGGAGCTCCCCATCCCAATTTTCCTGACAATCAGCTTTCCCAAGGATGCTTATTCTCAGCTTTAGGATCTGCCAACTAGTTCCTCCCTAGTTCTGCCCAGCTAGTAATGGGCCTGGGCTGCAAGCCCTCTTCAATAGCTCCTCATCTGGTTTCCTTTCTGAGCAATAGCACTAGTAGTAGGGTAACTCTTCAACTTTTGGGGTATGTGCATTGATAATAGAAGAGGACAGAGCTAGTTGATTCAGTGTGGCGGGTGGTGGATTTCATAACCTTGGCCCCGTTACCCACATTCCCTTAGCAAAATTTGTAAAGTCATATTAAATGAGCCTGATATTTTCATTTAGACATCCTAGAGGTACCTACACTTACTGATCTTTTCTTCCCTTTCAAAATTTGATTCATTCTTCAAGGAAGAGTGCATTTCTTTCTCCTCTGTGTTTCTTCTCCCATCATGAACTCTTAGGTCTTACTACCTCAATCATTCCTTTGGCACTTCATTCATTACATACTTCTTTGTGATATCCTGTATATGTTATTTTACTTTTTATGTGTATAAATTTTCCCCCTCAATTAGATTACAGACTTATTCAATCATCTCTTCATTTAGTGCATCATTTTTCAGCATCTACTATGTACCAGTCACCAAAATTCATGCTGGAAGAATACAAACAAGCAGAATATATGATCCTATGTTCAGACTCTTCAAGAATTTATGACCTAGTAGTAGAGCCAAGCTGTGCACATACCCATACATATACCATAAAACAGCAACTTTCATTCACAACAGTACATCAGGAGTGCTATGGATAGGATCTATATAAATCTGTTTTTCCACTGGGCTTATTTATATATTGTTTCATAAACTTAGGCATTGAAAGCACATTTATTTTTCTTATATGTACATAAACTGTCTCCTTTTCTTATTTAAACAGGTTTATATAATGTTCTATTGGGAGAGTGGGAAGGGCAGACCCATCATCAGGAAGCCCAACATAATCTTCCCACTCCTCCTCCTGACTCTTCATTCATCCACACCCCTTATGATCCAATGTTGCTGATCTATTCCTTAGTCCTAAAACATTTTGTTTTTTGAGTATCACACCTGGCTCTTCCTGCCTGTTGAATCTCTGCTTCATCTTCAAGGCTCACCTCAAATGTCAAACTTTCTGAGATGCCTTTCTAAACTTCTTGAAACAGAGATAATTTGTTCTCACTTTTCTGTATTGTCATGATTACTTTATATGATTGTATTAATTATAGTGGTTTTTCCATTATAAAGCAATTGTTCACATGTCTGCTATGCTCATTGGACTCTGAGTTCCCTGAGGGTGAGAAAACCTGTCTTATTCAGATTACTATCGTTAGCATTTTCTAAGAGAGTATGTCTGGCTCATAACTGAGTGACTATATATTTGTGGAATGAATGGATGAACACCTAGCTCAAAAGCAATAAATCAGTGAATATTTATTTGGCAAATAAATAAATGGATAATAAATAAATACAACCGTGCAGCTATGCACTTTCTTTTGGTCACATTTTCATGTTGTGATGTGAATATATTTGAAAGTAGCATATCCATCAATAGCAATTCAGAGCTCACCCAAATGTGTGAAATTAATTTCAAAGCCCAATGTACCCACTTTTGTTTTGGCACTTTTCAACCTGAATATAGAGTAGTATGTCAATACTGTTCCAATTTGTAAGGGTAGCAAGGAATGTAAAAATATATAACTGCATTGTGCTAGACATGGTGATCATGAAATCAATAGTATTTGGCAGACACCAAGAAATGTGAATGACTTCTCTATTACATTAAAATTTCCTGAACAAAACTCCTTATAAATAAAGTTATGTTTTGAGGAATTAGTCAAAAAATCACAATGTGCCATAAGTTTATTGGTGAAATTAAATAATGTATATAACTCAAAAGCAGATAAATTCTGGTGGCTCTTGAAGCTTAGAAGAAAGGGTTACTATTTGGGACTGGAAAAGTTCAGAAGAATGTCATCAATTATATGCCTTTCTAAAGGCATAACTCTGACCACATGCATTTGGTGGTTGCTATCTGAATTTGCATAGTGTAGAACATGGCCAAATAAAACTTCCCCATTTCTCCATCGTTAGTAAGCATTTACACCACCTAACTAGTTTCGTCTTAACTTGGAACTCCTTGGTTTTGCAATCCCCAGAATAAAGATGCAACAAAATTCACATTATAACCACTTAATGACTCTGAACAAAGGTGACCTTTATCAAGTCAGCTGGCAATGCAGACAAGCCATTCAAGTGCCCCAAAGAAGGTCCACATCAAGCTGTGACTTAAAACTTTCTGGAAATTACTGACTTATTGAGTCAGTCTACATCTATCTTTAGAGCAAAGGATCAGTAAAAATGGCCTTATACTCTGCATTTGTCTTTTTAAAATCTTTTAATGCTTTTTCTCAGGTACATTCATTCATCTAGGCTCAGCAATGATAATTTGGTACTCCAATATCGAGTGCTGCTCTAAGTCTTATGGTAGTGAATTATCTCTATGCTCTCAAGAGTGAGATTTACTAGGAAAAGAACAAGCTTTCTTTGATTGAAACTTCATTACATTCCATTTTTAAAAAGCTTAACAAAACTGTCCCATGCTGAAGAGTTTTCATAGGGTAATATTTTGGGCATAGCTTTTCTGTCATAAATTCTTTTGCTTATTTAATGTCTACAAAAATGTAAAATTGTGTTTTCAATTATTTTCCTGATCAATTATTTTTACATTTATAGAATAAAATACCTTTTCTGGAAGGAAACTTCAATTCATAACATAATTATAGGATATAAAATTTTACTTAAAATGGTTGCAACTATCTTTTACTAAGTTACTTGTCAAGGGTTGCATGTACACTTCAGTGCATATGGACATATCTGATTGGGATATACTTTAAAAATTTTTGTAGAGGTTTTGTTCTTTCATACTAAAGGAAAGCAACCACCTGGTATCAATGGTATATAGGATAGACTAAACATTAACCTTGTTGATAGGGTAATGTGATAACTCACTCTGTGATCATTTTAAGTGGATTTGAAACTATGAATCTGGCCTGGTTTGTTTTGGGATTATTGCATTCTATAGGCAAGAACACATTTGAGTAAGTGAGCCATAGATGTGGGCCTCTATGGCCCATTTTCAACTCCCTGAAGTCCACTATAACAGTTCATTTTACCCATTGTATTTGTTCTCTTCGTCTTCCTTTCTATTCCCTCCATCCTTTAAGTGCACCAGGGAAGTACCCATCAAGCTGTGACTTCAATGTTTCAAGGAATTATTTCATCTCCTCTTCTAAAAGTTGGCTCCACTCACAAATCTTCCTACTAAAAGATTTTTTTTCTTTCTGTCTTTTATAAAATAAGATGATATTTTTCCTGTTGCATTTTAAATTTTAAAATCTGTAACTAATGAGACTAATTTTCCTATCTCCTTTCTTTAGCATTCCTTTATATGCCATATTTATGGGCTAGAGTCATCATTAATTAGTTAACGTTTGTATGGAGTTTGCAAGAAAGAATTTAGTGATAATAGGGAGAGCACAGAAAATTTGGGCTGCTGGTAGGAGGAGGAATACTAATGAATGTTAATCATGGATGCTCACATGGTGCCTTTTGTCTTCACAGTGGTTGAAAGAAGCACTAATTAATTATCATCCTATAGGATTATTATTATTAAAATAGTACAGTCAGTGTCCGTGTGTGCCTGGAGCCAATACAGAAGTTTAGTTACTAAGTTATAGGCTAAGCTGATGATGTATGAGTTTTCTGTGAAGAAGGAATGGCATGAAACCATATCATCAGATAGATAGATTTAGTGAAGGAAACCAGCGTGATTAATCGTATGTGTACATTACTTTGACATTGCTCAAAATTTCAGGTGCGGCATAAGTATAAAGAAAAGTTGGCTAATGGCCTAAAAATCAACAATTAGATTCTGGAGAATGAGATATTGGGAAAAGTTTTGAGGATGAAGAAAATCATTTGGCTAATTTCTTTTAAGAGTTTCAGACAAAGGCTTGGCTGATAGTAAAGTTTAATATATATTTTCTAATAATTTTTAAGCAATAACTCTACAAGTAAGCCTTCAAAAAATGCTATTGTGGAGATATCTACTAATTAGGCCAAATGCGGGTGGCGTGTCACAGTTTTGTCTTTGTTTGTCCTTGTCTCCTGTGGCATTGCATCCCTAATGGATCCTTGATGCTCTCTACTTCTATTCTGGTGGTTCCAGATGCTTCACTGCCCCTGTGGATTTGAAACTCAGAAGGCTGCCCACCCTGGAACTTCTTGAGGGTCTAGAATTGTATTTAAGACCCTGGTTAGCACCACAAATGTGTTCTGATTCATAGCTGGAGCATTTCTTAACATCTCTCCTGTAAAAACATTGATCAGAGGACATGGGACACAATTTTGAGAGGAGACAGTATAGTAGAAAAATGCTACTTCTTTTCCCTGAATCACCTCATTTCCCCCTCCCCCCCCATATTCTTTATATAGTTCACTAGGTGCTCTTTTCCCACCCACTGGGGTGGGAAAAATGAAACAGAAAATTCCTCAGGAAAGACCAACTAAAGAGGGAGGGAGGAAGCAATGCCTCTGTGTTATTTTTTTTTTTTTTGATGTTTGAAGCATAACCCTTCCCTAAATAATGCATTTGCTGCTAATTCAATAGCATATTTCACACTTGAGAAGAGCCTCCTCAGCAGCACTTGATACCAACCCTAGTGCTCTTAAAAGCAGGCACCCTTTCATGTATATTTGATTACTGTATTGTTCACTGAGAGATGAGACATTATTTGGAATTCTCTATGTCACTAGTCATTATGTGCAGCTTTAGTCATGGACAATCAAGCATTGACCCTCCCTGTGATTTACACTGTATTTCAGGGCTCCAAATGGTCATTTTCTGGAAGAACAAAAGTATGTTCCAACAGAGAAGGGCCTCTGGCTAGACAGAAGGTACTCCCTGACTTTGAGGGGTAGGAGGTGGGATCTTTGAAGACAACAGTGCAATGATACATGGACTTATCAGGCAAAAATATGGTGCCAGTTCATTGTTTCTCTGAACTCTAAAGACCTCATTTATCATGTATTAAGGAGGGAAATTATTATGTTCATAATGTAGAATTTTAATGAATTGAAAATGTGAAGACTCTATTGGGAGACTTATCCTTCCATAAGTCAGGCTGACTATAGTTTTATTGAGGAGAATAGGTTAGTACCATGGAGGACAGTCATTCTCCTCAGATGGTGAGCCTCTGACACTCAACATGAAAGATAACATAAGAGTGAAATGTTGTATGTTGACTATGTCCCTCCCTCTTGTGACAGAGTGAACACTTCCATAACATTAAACATGTTGGATTATATTTGTATACTGTGAAATTGGTAAAGGCAGGGACTCTTTCCCAGAACATATGCAGAAAACCTGTGTTATTATATTGTTCTCACTGTAATGCAGGAATAAGAAGAAAAGAGTGACTGTCCCATATCCATGAATTGGTAAAAAATGGTAGATTTCCACTTCACAGCCTGCAGTCAAGAGTGGAGTTGTCAGAATATGCCCACTAAGCCTATCATAGCATTATCACTTACTTTGGACTCTGGCTAATGGGCCTTAGATTCTTACATAGTCCAGGACTGATGTTCTACCCTCTCTGTGCCCTTCTGATGGAAATAAACTATTCAAAGATAAGAAAGGTGCTAGTTAGTCCTGGTACTTTTTACTCTCTCTCTTTTATAACATGTATGTTTGTAGACCCAGTAGGGGATCTTGTTAAATCAAACCAAAACAAAAGAAATGTTTTGTAGTTTTTGGGTCACCCTAAAGGTTCGTTCTCCAAAGTCCACTAGACCATTAATGATAGTGAATCCACCAGGGTAGATTTACTGTGATACGGGCAAGTCTGAACTAGTTATTATATGTTTTTCTTTTAATGAGCCCCTATGTGATTCTGTGTGTCTGCATGTGGTTATGTTATATGCCAGATTTCTTCTTATTTTCAAATGGATATCTTTGTTGGGATTCACTCCAGTCCCTGAGGAATCACCATGTTGTTTTATCTCTTGACTTCTACTGGATTGCAGAGCTTGATTACTGTGGTCTTTTCCAAATATCACTCGCCACAGTCTTTTCCTTTAGGAACATTTGGTGGCATAATTGTGACTCCCATGGCTGGGTGTTGTTGATTGCTGGCATGCAATGACTTTTGCTCCATTATTGCTGTCATCTAAATTCCCAGGAACCAGGGTTGACCAATCCTGAGTCTAACCTGCAGTTAGTGGTGCTAATGGACAAGTGTCAAGAGAAACTTTATACCTTGGCTTTGAAGGTGAAGACTTTCCCTAGGTAAATATGTGATAGTTTTACTAGAAACAATAAAATAGAAGATGACAGAGATGTGTTGTAGTATAAATCTGATAAGAGATAAATGTGCATCTGATATATTATCAGTTGCCCTGATCAAAAAGGGATCTTTGTCTTCAAGATCCAACTCAAAATAAATTAATAACCTGGTCAGACTTCAGTGACTTTCTTGATGTTGGTTTTCTGAAAAATAAAATTGTTCTTTAATTGTTTCAACTTTGTATGTTCTCTTTCAACTGAATTGAAAAAAAATAACTCTTCAAGACATAAACTCCTTTTTTTCTTGTGTCCTCCCCTCTTCTGCCTTCTATCTAATACATGTTCAATATACCGCACATTGAAGGAATGGTTGAATGAATGCATGGCTAGGTTAGAAAGCAGACCTTCAAAGTGTTCTTCAAAGTCATAATAAATTTACAGAAAAGAACATTCTCTATTTTTAATCTAGCACCTTATTCTGTGTACAGCTTCTCTCTTCGAACTTTTTGTACCAAATTCACACATAGCCTGTATTTCTGGGGAGGCCGTATTTGAAGGCAATGAGATAAATATGAAAAATTATTTTAGTCATTTTGCCTCTTGCCTTGTTCCATTCAACACGAGCCTCTTGATTTTCATACTCTTAATTAATGTGGTTAAGACTTAAATCTAACTGACTCATTTAGGCAAATGTATCTACTTATAAATCTTTGCCGTTTTTATGAGAAAATTAATGTTAATAAGTCTTCTATCTTACAAGAATATATTCTTCATCCAGTAAGCCTGTGAAAAGTACATAAATCACTTAGGATTAATTATAAATCATATACCCATATATATGTATGATATCATAAATAATATACAAATGTATTATGAGAATAGTTTAGAAGAGCTATGTGTCAAAAATTCAGAGTTTTTTAAAATTGGAAATGACATTTGATTTAATGTCAGTTGTTTAGATAAAAAAGTAGTTAGAAGATATTTTAATTTTCTTTTTTTCTTTTTTCATGGAGGAATGTCTTTAAAAGTGAAATTGTTTATTAAATTTTCTTAGGGAGCATCTGTAACAACAAATGCAGAATTCAAGATGCATGAATAATTATGAACTGAAATTATAAAGTTTGAATTTCATTTTAGAGCTATATTTTTATGAGGCTTTATTGGCAATGAGACTTCCTGTTGTGGACCATAAAACAACTGGGGCTTGCAAATTAATTTATATGTAATGTACCCCACGTTCCTAGATACTCAGTTCAGACTCAAAAGTCACCTCACATTGATGTGGCTTGGATGTATAGTTTGTTATTTAGTATTTCCTCTGAAGCACCAGGCATCTATAGCTCTGGAAAACTCTATATTTACTATGTATATGGTCCTAGCAAAAATACAATTCCATACCCTAAGCATTTTTCAGCCCAACTCATCATCATATTAACTATTGAATTTCCCTTCATTTCTCAAGTAGTTGTGCATTTTGTAATGGATTTGTACAATGTTCTGTAAGGAATCTTTTCATTTGAAACTTCTGAGTTCCCTTTAAAGGCAGACAAAATGATTTGTGGGCGTTTGGGGAGTGATATTTGTTTTTATTAGGTTGAATTATAAGGCTCATGTCATCCTTACGAGGTAGATCTAAAAGCAGCTCACATTTGTTCATTAAGGTCAAATGAATGTCTTGGGATATACCCCTACAGACAATCCTGAATTCTCATCAGCACAAAGCACTTCTCGTTACAGAGAGAAATGTTTTGGTTTATTATTTCAGGAAAGGATGCCAGGGAAAAAAAAGCAGCCTGACTTACAACAGCAGTTAGCACATTTCTGGAGCTGTTGGAATGTATCATGTATTCCATTTGCATTGCACCTGCCTCAGGCACAGGATATAACTCCATAAGAGCAAACAAACATGTTGGCACGTAGCAATATGGTGCATGTGGTCGTAGGTGGGGATGCTATCGATAGGCAACTGGTTCTGTTGTGAATAAGAGTACACTATAGACAATGCCAATCAGCTACAGTTTGTCACAATTACTCGTATATGGGTAAATTTTTATACATTTGCTAAGTATCATATTGAATCATATGAAATTGCTGATATTGAACTATTTTTTATCAACTTACAAAACTGGAATTTCATGTAGTTCCATCTAATATTTCCACATTTATTAGACCCCTTCAAAAGGCCACCTGCCATGGTCGAAAGCACATTGGATTTAGAGCCAGTGGCCTGGGTCCGTGTCCCAACGATGCCACTTGCCTTCTGGGTGACCTTTACAAATCCATTAGAAATTGAAGAGTGGCATGTGGGAACAAAGAAAAATCTAAGTCACGAAATATTTGTCAGTTTTCAACTCATAGTTACTAGACAGAGAGCTTTCTTCAGAGTAGTGATATGAAATTGTAGTACCACCACATATTCAGGAGGTGAAAAAACAATTCAAATATGAATAATATTAATACTATTACCAGTCATTCATAGGATATTTCCAGGTAGGAAGAGGAGGCATCATTATTCTTATTTTGCAGCTGGAAAAAATGAATGGTAGGGAAATTCACTAAAAGTGACTGAAGTGACTCAGTAGTTCAACAGTAGAATCTAAAGGTCTGGACACCACTGCTCTTCTAAAGGTCCCCTCTGATGGCAAGCTCAGTGTTGGGTGAGTAGAGACTGTGCCAGCCGATCACAGTAGCATTACCAAGGCACCCCTGTCAGTCAAAAGGCCTGGCTCTATAATGCCTCATCCTTGTCTTGTAAAGTCATAAAGATGTGAGTTACCTGACAACCATTCCTTTCAAATTGTCTTTTTTCCCTCAAAAACTGTATTAACAGTTTTAGTGTCCCTCCACAACCTCCCCCCAACACACATAAAGAAAGACTTCACATTGCAACCATGAGTGCCAACATTCAGAGTAATTGCTGTCATTGCTATTATATGGCTGAGAAATCTGGCCCAGTGAAATTGGAAGTACCTTGCCTGAGGTGTTGCAGGGAGGAGCCGAGCAGCTCTGGGGGAAGCCAGACTCCTTCCAGGTCAAAAGCTCATACTTCTATTGCTAAAATGTTATGTTCATTCACCTTCGTCCTCAAGAGGCTCAGCACACTAGTTGGAGGGTTTGGGCTATCAAAATACCTATACATGAAACAAAACATTATTTGGTGCCAACATATGAAACGTATGAGTAAGATTAAATCTGAATACAGTGAGATCCAGAACATACTATTGGATGACAGAGTGAATACTCAGTTGGATAGGAAGCATAGTAAAATTTTTGTATCAGCATCTTTCAGATACAGATTACGTATGGTGTTTATCTGACTCTCCTTAAAGCATCTGACAACTATTTATATTATATTATTACTGTTCCTAGGTCATTTTCGACTAGGGTAAGGTCAGTCATAGAGAAAGCCAATTTACTGTGGACTTTATACATGACATTCCACCTTGACCCCACCATCCTATTTCTTATCACTTTCTTTTTTTATTCTTAGCATTACACTTTCTGTTTAAGATCTTGAAGTTATTATGGTTTGCATGCAGCATTCTAGGATTTTAGATGAGGATTCCTTTAAGGGGACTCCTGCAGGGCTCTTCAGGATGACTTCCCAGTTTGTTTCAATTTCTCTTTCTGCACCAAGACTGTAAAAGAATGTGGCAGGTCTGAGGAGTTCTCTGTAATGCTGCCCCTTCTTTATCTCTGAGTTGTTCGTCCTAGGTGAAGATAGCTTGTTCCAGCTCTGACATAGATACAGGCTGTTGGACACTGCATGGAAAATGAAAGCAAGCTACCATGAAACTGCCATTACCTGGGGTAGCCAGTGCTCTCCAGAGCACAGAGAAAAGCCTTGACTAGTTTTGCTTTCCTGTTGATGAGAAAATGTTCCCACGTACCTGGACATTTTCCTCTCACATAAGATTTCATCCAGGGAATGGTCTGTCTGCCAGACTGAGGCTACCTCTGGCTATGATAAGGAACTTTCCTTCTTTTGTTTATTCATCATGGATAGCAAAGTATTTAGATTGTGGATCCAGTTTCAGATTGCCTATTTTTGAATCCAGGTCCCTCCACATATTAATCAAATAGCCTTGGGCAGCTTTCTAGGCACCACTGTCTCCTTCATCTGTCAAATGGGGATAATAGCCTACCTACCTTATGTAAATATCATGAGACTAAAATGATCAATAGACTAAAAATGCTTAAAATATTGGGCTTACCTGTCTGACCTCACTGTCAACCTATGAAGAATTCAACACTTAATTCTGTAACCACAGCAGACCCCAAATGGTCCATGTACCTCAGCCCGTGTTCAAAATCCCCCATCAGCTTGGAATTTCCTCTTGCCACCTCCACTTGTTAAAGTATTATCCATATTTTAACATCTTATTCAAATACCACGTCTTTCTTGAAGTACTTCCACCTTGTGTGCTCCTAGCTCTTTTACTATCAAGGCACTTACACTGTAATGTGTGATAATGCTTTTATATACCAAAATGAGCATAAAAATGTATACAGTTACACTCAGGTGCCTAAATAAGTATATACAAGCATGTGTGTGTATGTGTATGTATACATATGTATAGGTATGGGTATGTATGTATACACACATATATTTATTTATATACCAATTCATTTAACAATCATTTATTACATGCCTATCATGGTCAATGCACCCAGTTATATGGAGGATATAAGATGAATAAGATATTCTCTGCCCTTGAAGATTGAGTATTATGGAAAGAAGATTTTTTTTAAAAAGCAAAATATACTATGAAAATGCTCTAATAATGATTTGGATGATGTGCAAAAATATCTAACATATGCATACACAACACGTATAAGTATTCATACAGACATATTTACAAATTATATAAATGATATTTGATTAAAAGCCAAATTTCTAAGATAATTTCCAAACCTAATTTTATTTCAGAACCAATAACTGCTATAGGTATTAAATAACAAATCACTATCACATTTTAAAAATATTTTAACAGAAACAAGCCGTGTGCTCCAAGAGTTTTAGTCATGCAGACTACATGGCTCTAAATTTAAATTTAGAACTTTCTCACCCTGATGACATCTCTAGCTTTCTGCCTCCATCTTAAACTTTTCACACAACTTTGTTGGCTGAAAATGCTTTGTATAACCTTTGACATGTGTTTCTGCAGCATAATCTTTTTTTTTTTCTTTTGCATTTAAGAAATGATAACTTCTTGCCCCTTTTTCTGGGAACAATGTCTCTGGGAGTAAAATGTGTCACAAATAATTTTAGAAGGCCTAATTTATCCAGCTTAACTATATAAAATAAGATTGTTACTATGCATTTATGTACTGACATATAAATTTATTAAACTTACTTTTGAGTAGACCCTATAGGTAGATTTTATCTAGATTGTATTGTTTAATATTTACTATTTCCATTGCCTTCAGTGGGTCTTGGCAAGAAAGTTGAGTTTTTAGAGGCTTATCCTTTTTTTTATTCCCTGAAGGATCATTGTGTTTGTTTCTCTGCTTTCAAATGATATATCCACATTACTCAGATGATTAGCAAGAAAATTGGACAGAGAACCCGTAAGTGTTGGTTAAATAGCTTACTCTAAGAAATATGCAAATCTCATTGCTTTTAAGCTATTTTTTAAAAAGCCTGGATCTTTATACTAAAGAGAAAAAGAAACCAGCAAATAATTATTTCTTTTCTGTAGCCATGTCTAGGTGATTAATACATTAATAAAAATAGCATATGTAATATCACATTTTATAAAATTACTTCAGTATCTATTTATCTACTTATCTAATCTTTCTGTCTTTTTAATGTACCTGTCATGTATCTATCATCAGTTCTTCTGACTGTAAATATGTATAGAGAGATATGTGGAATTTTTTCTACCAAATGATAATAAGTTATTTCTTGGTAGTTAGATATGGGATAATTATTTTAACTCTTTATTAACCCTTTCTTCTGATAGCTTTGACTATTTTATATATGAGAAACGTATTATATACTTTTGTTATTTATTCTAACAAAATATAGTACATTTAGTTGTACTGGAAGTTATAAATACTCCTCAAAGCAGAAAAAAAATACTCCATTATAACTTGCTAGTATAGATTACAGACACAATTTTGGGCTCTAGGAGCATTAGTAGCATAAGACCCTGGGAGAAGTATTTGTGAATTTTGGTATCTTTGCTCTTTAGAAAAGTACCCCTTTACACTATAATTATGTACAAAGCACTGGTATTTATACATATTTGGCAGGAAGATGCTCCTCAAATAGAATGATTTGTCATTAAGTACATGTGCATCTCCATGCTTAAAAATATCCATTTGTGTTTATCACACACCTTTCCTCTGTTAGATGCATAAGGATACTGACAGTATCCTTGATTTTAAACCCTTTCCTCTGCCTTGAAATGGAGTCGAAATGAGACTTTAATATGACTTCTTTCCCTGAGCTCAAAGCTTTCTCTTGCTTTTAGGTCCTTCTGGCCCTCATCTCACAGATTTGCTGTTAGTGAGCATAGAATCCCCTCTGCATTCCAGGCCCTCAAATGACCAAAGTAGATGGATCAGCTTTTTCTCTTTTTTGTAAGTCCAGCAGGATTCTCTTCTCAATATCTTTAGCAGGAGAACACAGTAGTGGATTAACTGAATAGGTAGCTGTAAAAAGCAAGAAGAGACCCAGTCCCCACAACATTTCCAGTGAAACCATGAGAGTCATGCAAGGTAGAGAATATTTGTATGTTGTGGTCCTAGGAACCTGAATGACTTATGAGCAGTTGGGGAATTCTGTATTCATTTTTATTAACTTTAATTATAGAAGCACTATAAAATTTTCTCATTCTCTGTTGCGTGAAAAATGCAGAAGTTAATTGCTCCTGACATTTAATTGGTTTATGCTTCTCTCTAACACAATCTTGTACTGCAAGAGACAGGGAAAACTAGTTGGCATGTTTCTGCAATTGCAGAGGATTATATACCAAGAAATTAGTCTTTTTGTTAGTTCTAGCAGTGAATTACAAATGCAGTTTCCGAAGTGTAGGGAGAGAAATAAAATCTGCGAGTCTACATTCTACATATGCTAAAAGACTGACAAGGGCTTCCCTGAATGCTTTGTATGACTTTGCCAGAATTGCTGAGATTTTTCAATTATCATCGTACAGGTTTAGAAATAACATTTTTTATACCTTTGTGGATATGTCAGGTTGTTTACATCCCTGTTACAAGCCATCTGGACCCTTCATAACCTTTTCATATATTTTTTTCAAATATCATCTCATCTGGCATAAAAAGCATAAGGCGCCTGGCTGCTTGCTACCAATTATAATATACGATGGCTTGAGGAAGTTGGAATTCAGTGTGGCACAGCGCCTCTGCTTCAGGAGTGGCGAGACGCTCTGGAAAGCATCCATCTCCTGTGATGTGTTCCGAGCTCCAAGGGAGAAAATGGGAAGTGAAGCAGCACACAAATTAGCCAATGCCAATTTCCATTTGCCACAATTACGAAGCAACAGAGCATGTACTGCAAGAAAGGCACTGTGCAAGTGTTATGGGATATATGCAGAGGAAGGTGTCAGGCACCTTGCCCTCAAGGGGTTTGTAATCTAGAAGGAGGAGGAGGAGGCCTTAAGTGGTAACTAAATGCAAGGCAGACTAGGGAGTGTAAAAGGCTGAGAGAGCACAGAGGGACAGAAGAGCAGGAGAGATTCCAGAGAGGTGATTAGGGAGGCTGGATGTGCTGCCACGTTGTAACATAGAACTGAACTGGCATTGTGGGGGCAGCAGCCTTTTGAAATGTGAATCCTGGCTTGGGAAAAAGCAGCAGGACCATAAAGCAGCCCTGTCTACATCCTCTATCATTAAGTTTTCCCTTCCAGGTTTTTCAGGACCCCAGGAAATTGATTGAGGAAGAGCTAAACAAAAATAAAAGGTCAAATGCTGTTCTTTAGTCTACTTGTGCTAAGACCTGAAATAGGTTGCCTTTGACAACCTATTTGTTTGTTTTTAAACAGTGTTCAGGTCCTAGGATAAGTACACTTATCCAAACTATTTATTTTATTCATTAAAGACGTCAAGGGTTAAAAATCACAAGTCTGCAAGGTTAAAGAAGAAGAGAAAAATTCTAAAGTTATCTGCCATGAGTTCGTTAGTAAATCTAAGAATGCCACTGCTGCCTCCTGAGAATGTCATTCTCCATGTTTGCCAAATCTAAGTCATTGGATCTCATAAATAAAATAAATGGATAAAATAATAAACATTGGAATGGCCACTGCAGGTGGGCATGGTAGAGATGATTACACCAGTACAAGCAGTGTCTTTGAGGCTGGAACAGGCAAGGTGGCACTTCCTTCGAGAGTTACATAGGAGCAAAATGTTTGCAATGGCCACATCAAACAGAGGAAAGTTATGGACAGCTATCTGGGAGGGCATTTCCAAATGGAGCACAGATGCCAGAAGCAGGAAGCAGGCTCAGGTTGTGGTCAGGGAGGTGGGGACAGAATGCTGAGTCAAAGCACCACGGTGGGATGTCGCATAGCCTGGGAGATGTGGCTTAGAGACAAGAGAGTCAAGAGGAACAGAGCAAGGCCCCGAACTGGCACACCATCGAGGAAACTCAGTCTTTAGAGACAAGGTAAGCCCTGTGATGTTGCTGTTACCCAACACCCGGACTGTGCTTACCTCCTTAGCGGTGAAGTGCCAAGAAGGCCACATGATTTCTGAGCAGTTGTGGATCCAGGGGAGCATTTCTTAAAGTATGGTCCATGGTCCCCTTGCATAAGAATAACATGGTGCTGCTTAAAAGTGCTCATCTCCATATCTGACTGCTTACCTTGCAATAGAATTTTGGACCACCTCCCCAGGGGTGAATCTTAAGAGTCCTAAAGTTTGTGAATGTCTCATTTAGAGCATCAGGTAGAATGGACATGTGAAAATCAATGACCCAGACAAGGCCAGACATACTACATGAGAAATGATGGAGCCAGGTAGTAACTATAGGAATTCAGGAGATGTAAAGATGAATTTGAGCTGAAGAAGTTAGAGCAGCTCTTGAAAGATGTGATGAGTTTTACTCAGTGAAGAAGTGAGGACATACTTGATGGGGGAAAGGGCCTCAAATGAAGACCCTTGAGGGAAGTCAGTGTGGCATCATGCAAAAGGCCATGAGCTAAAATTACATTTAGTGGGTATCTGGTTTAGAGGGGAGGGTGTTGAAATCTGATATGGGCAGAATAAAAGTGAGGTTGTTTAGAAGCAAATTAGAATTCAAAGACTGATTCAAAATAGTTCATGTTCAGTGCTGCAGGTTTGCAAGCCCAGAAGTCAGTGAACTCAGGACCTTGCTATTGTTACACTTACTGAGTCATATTTTCATCTTATCAAATAGTGACTGTCTTCAGTGCAACAGATATACCTCTAACATTAGTGCTATGATGTGAAATGAGGGGAAAAATACAAGAGTTATTGAAATTGTCCTGTTTCTGTGTCATGACCTTTATGTTCTTGTGAGCTGCTGTAGCTTTTCCATTGAAATGTTGAGGTAGGTAGCCTTTAAAAGAGATAAGGCGAGAAAGCAGACACTCCTCTCAGGAACAATGTAGACAGGTAGACCAGTTGTCTGACATGCAATGGAGACGGGAAGGGCTGAGGATGGGTGGTGATGTCCAAGCCATCAAGGATAGGGACTGTAGGTCAGGTGACATTAGTAATAGCTGATATTGATATTAATAACTATGAGGAGTGGCCCTTGCAACTTCTTCCTTTAGAAGCTCCTTCTTCAAATGTGACAACAGTAGGGGTCCGGGTGCCAAAAGTCCCTCTTTATTATCCCCTGTCCCAACCTCCAACCTTGCTGCCACTGCTGCACCCCTCTTGGGGGCTGGTGTCTTTTCAGTACAGAATACTGCATCTGCTGCATTTTCTTGGAGCCCACCTTGACTGAGGATAGGGAATCAGCTGGTCTTGGCAATTGGGGGGTATCATGGAATTTGCTTTGTTATCAAGTGGTTCTGGCATGAGGAGCATTCTTGGTTTATTCCCTGGAGGGGTCGTGGTCTCTTATGTTTACCAAGAACAAGAGAGAGACCAACAGAATAAAGGCTTTTGCTTTTATTTTTGATTTAGCCATGTAGTGGTGCTTTCTTTAGTGTCTGATAGCCTCTGCATTCCTTGTCATGCTCTTCTACTAACCCCTGATTGCCCAAAGCCTCACTTGTCCCCCTGAAATGCTACCATCCCTGGTAGAGTCATGTGTTTCAGGCCATTCTGAATTATCTCCTCCCCATCACATTTTACTTATTTCTTTGTTTATTTATGTATTTATTTATTTATAGATTTGGGGGTACATGCATGAATTTGTTACATGGATATATTGTGTAGTGGTAAAGTCTTAGCTTTTTGTGTAACCCTAACCCAATTAGTGTATGTAGTACCCATTAGGTCATTTCTCATTCCACACCTTTCTCCCACCCTTCCGAGTCTCCTATGTCTATTATTCCATTCTCTATGTCCATGTGTACTTTTTATTCAGGTCCCACTTATAAGTGAGAACATGTGGTATTTGATTGTCTGTTTCTGATCTATTTCACTTAAGATAAAGGCCTTCAGTTCCATCCATGTTGCTGCAAAAGACATGGTTTCATTCTTTTTATTGCTGAGTAGTATTCCATGATGTATGTATCATAGTTTCTTTACCCAGTCATCGGTTGATGGACACTTAGGCTGATTCCTTATCTTTGTGCTTGTGAATAGTGCTGTGATAAACATAGGAATGCAGGTATCTCTTTGATAGAACGAATTATTTTCCTTTGGGTAGTTACCCAATAGTGGGATTGCTAGATTGAGTGGGAATTATATTTTTAATTCTTTGACAAATCTCATCTTAGCGAAATTTTTTTACACAGAATTTTTTTCCATTAAGGAAAATTGGAAAACAGAGAAATATAAGAAATCTTTATTAACATGCATACATTTTTGATTCAATCTTAATTTTTTGTTGTAAGCATAAAATGAAGTAAAGAATAAACAAAAAGAAGAGTGAGTTAATCAGTGAATGAATAAATAGACACAAATTACAAATGGATGTTTGATTTCATTTTCTAAGTGATTGATTGGCTAATCTAAGAAAACAATTCACGTCCAGATGTTTATGGCTAAAAATATCCTAATGTATTTCCTCTAAAAGATACAGAAATAATTCTAAGCCTTGTAGAGATATTTTTGTATGGTGTTGGAGTTCTTAGTCCCTTTAAAATCACATCAGAATTGGCCACTCTGTTTTAATTGGCTCGCATATCCAGAACATGGCCTGGAGTGGTGGCTGTAACATTTCCCCTCTGTCCTCCTCTATTATTCTTCATCTGCAAGGTGATAGTTGGAGAGATTGCCGATAGTCCCAGAGTAAGGAAGGATATGCAACCGGGAGTGAGCGTACCTGGTAAGATTGTTCACACTCATTCCAGGGCGACAGAAAACAGTTCATTACCAGGTGCACAATCCACAGACAAGTGCTTTGTGAAGATGGAGGAGGACAGCGAGGGGACGATTAGAAGAGAGAAAGAGGCAATGGACTGAGTTAATAACGAGAGCAACATGAGTAACCTGTAAACTGGAATAATGTGAAGAAGGTGTAGATGAACCCAAGGAAGTGAGCAAAGGTGCAAGAATAAGGAAAGTTGGTCAATGGCCAGTTCTGGACTAGCCTGCCTTCTAGTGCCTGTCTTAGCCGCTGTTTGGAGTGCTTGTCGAGGTGGTGGCAGGAACCTAAATTTGCAGATCTATGTTAAGTAGGACAGAGTTGAACCAAAGGGATGAGCCTCTTAGGGACATTAATTTGTACAATAAGCTGAGTCAGAAAATCAGAAGTTCATCTGATCCTGTGACCTCCTTTCCTGGAACACAGGGATTCATTCCTTCATTCATTTAATTAGAGAACAAGTGTAGGGTACTTACCTTGTGCCAGGCTCTGTATTCAATCTTGTGGGAAAAGCAAGAATCAGTGTTACAGTCCTGCCTGTAAGGGGCCTTGATGGAAAAAGCAGAAACACACAGGGTAACCTATGCGGGCCACTCACTATCAACTGTGTACAGGAGAAGTGCAGCAGAACAATGCTAGGCAAGCCTTCAGAGGAAGAGATGTTTTCAAACGCGGATATCTGGAACGTGGTCATAGAGGTGGGGTTTAAGCCTTGACTCTGACAGATGGGAAGAACTTGTGAGTGGATCTTCCACTGGCTCATGAAGTGTTTGGAGCACCTGCGTCCTGTCCTCATGAGGTGACTCCATCAGCCTGAGGCCTCTTGACTGCACAAACCTTTCAGCCCCAGCCCAGCACATGAACACAGAAGAGGAAGTGGCTGAGATGAAACCTGCAAGGTCCCCCCTTTCCCTGCTTCATATTCCTTCATGATGCTTTTTCCTGTTAGCAAAAAGAAAAGAAAAATGTTTCCATTCTGTCAGTAGACAGAGAAGGAACGAGAGAGCAAATTCTGGTCAAAAAATGACAATTGGTTTCTGTTTATACATATGGTATGTGCTGTGGGTTGTTTTCAAATCAAACTTCTATGTCTATCTTCAGCTGTTGTGGTTTATAGCATTGATGAGTAAGAGTTTTAAAAGGAAAAAAAAACATAATGCACAGCAGGGAGATGAAAATGAAATATATTTTGGGACTGCAACATACTTTTTTTGAACATGCTTAAAGTATGACCTTTTCTAATCTGTAAAAATAAGTTAACTTTTTGAAGACAGTAATACGTTATGAGTTAAAAATAACCATCTGGTAATGCTGTGACTGGTAAGAATTTTTTTCCAAGACCCTTTCCTTTCAATTCTAGTAAGGTCTGTAGAACCAAGAATTGTTTCTTGACCCCTTTTCTGTAAAACCCAGGATTTGGTTCTGTAGATGGTGAGATTTTAGTAGATTCCTGATATGAAATGTTACCCTAAACACTGAGCTCAGGATCTCACACCTGTTATTTCATTGAGGTTCTTCTCCTTAACTGTTTCATACACAGAATCACTCAACAATTCCTGTTTCTAAGAAATAGGAATCTTAGAAGTCATCTAGGATTAGATTTGAACTTACAGCTAAAATGCTGTAGTTTTGGAACAACTTTCAACAAGAAGCCTCTGCCAGCCTGACCATAGCACTATGCCCCATGGCTTTACCTAAAAGCTCCATTTTTCCAGCCTGTGGTGTAAACTACACTCATCTCCCCTGCAACAAGAACACAAAGAAGGTAGCGAGTGTGGAGGGAGTACTCCTTACCAAAGCCTGCTCTAGCTTCAGGAATTATTTTTATATACATATATCATTTACTCCAACTTGACAGCTTAAGCTAAAGCTGTACCCCAGTTGACATCTTTGAGACTCTTCCTTTTTCCAGTGTAAACTTGAACAGAAAGGATCATGTCATAAGGGCCCAGTGGGCACAAGGAATATACCTGGACTGAAGTGTAGTGTGATGAACAGCAAGCCTGACCAATTTTACTTATACTGAGAAAGAGTGTATGCTGTCCAAAAAATAAATCCCAAAAGAAAGTGGATAGCTTTCCAAACAAATCAGTAACTACCCAAGCAACCACCAACCAAAAACCTACAAGGCAAATACCTGTTGAATAGACCTGATGTCACCTACCACCCACTGATAGTTCTGAAAAGGGAATTTTTTTGATCTGTTTTATTTAGTCTTCTTAGAGGAACCATGTTTCTAACATGTGAATAAATGGAGATCTATTTAATACAAATCGTTGGGTCTTTGTGCTATTTTATATTGCTTTTTCAAATGGCTTTTGAAATATGGCAGTACTTTTCTGCTATCAGAGAAATTGAATTTGAAGATTAGTAGCTATCTCTGACCATAATAACAAAAAATCCATAATGGTTAAAAATAATAATAAAGGTTTATTTAACACTTACAATGGGTCTGGCATCATTCTAAATCCTTGACATACCTTAATTCTTATAATCATGGCAATCATCCTATGGTCTAGATGTTTTTATTTGCATTTTATAGAGAGAAACTGAGATTCAAAAGCTACATAACGTGTTCAAGATCATAGAGCAACTTAGTAGTGAAGTCAGTACCATACTCCAGATCTAATTCCAAAACCTAAGCTCTTAGCCCTTTCACTAAGGACTTATCAATACAACTAGAAGGGGAATTAGAGATGTTCTAATATCACCTCCTCTTTGTGATGAAGAGAAGACTCAAGTTCAGAGAGCTGAAGTTACTGGTCCAAAGTCACGCAAGTACCTAGTGACAAATTCAGGATTAGAACTCAGAGCTGGGTTCTGTTAAGGTCAGTACGTCCCTTTCTCCTACACTACATCCATGGTTGTTTTTCCTTATTCTCTTTCTGAGAACATATCTTTTTATACTTTTTTAGAGAAAGTAGGACAGAGAGGCAGAGAGAGAGCGAGAAGAGAAGGATGCTGGATGGGGACATGGGGAGAGAGAGAGAGGGAGATAGAAGAAAAAAAGTTTAAATTCAGATTTGAGTTAATTATACCAAAAAAATGTTGGGTTCACATGGTGTAGAGTCCGAGTCTGAGCCCTTTGACACAGCCTCCTGACAAGGCAGAGGGTGTGCAGCTGCAGATACTGAAGACAAATACACCCCTGTTTTTTGGAATGATTCCTTTTGTAAGGAAAGTTGTTTGCACTTAACGGTTAGTTCCTACCAGGTCACCTGGAAGGTCATTTTCTTGCTGTCATTGTAACACATTCACTGTTTTAAGCAAAATGCGCAGGGTCCGCAGGCCAGGTTCTCTCCATCTTCTCAAAATTCAGAGCCTTTTCTTCCTCCTAGAAGTAGAGAATAGGCGAACTATATATTTTTTTAATATCTTGTGAAACACTCTGAGTATTATCTCACGCAGCTGATCTGGAACGGAGGGGCAAGCGCTCCACCAAGCGAGCTCTTGTGCAGCCAAGGCACGTCTCAGGACCCAATTGTCTTGGCTTCCTGGCTCACGTCTCTATTCTCCTTGGCCTGGCATTTTGAATGCGACTGTCCTTATCGCTCTTATTTTTAAATCTTCTTGCATGTATATTTTGTCCTCTCTCTCCATGTCCCCTTCCTTCTCCCTTAGCTCTACTTCCACTAAAATTGGCTTTCTGCATATTTATCAGCTCTCTAATTTCTTTGCCTGAGAATATCTATTACTGCCCTGCTTAATGGCAGGTTGGTGAGCAGAATTGTGTTTAATTCAAGCCATATCCACAAACCTGTTCTTTGACTCTTTACAGGAAGTTTTCAGAGAATGTCTTCTGTTTTGCTGCAAGAAAGGTAGAAAGAGAAATTTCTAGCCTTGCACCATAATGGTATTATCTGAAAATATAACAAATATTTATACTAATTAAGAGGATACAACATACATAGGAAAAATGGTCTTAGAGCTGAAGGGAAATGCATTTGACTCAGAGAAAATCTGTGTTTTAATATGGAGGATTGAAGCCCAACAACAATAAATTATACACCTGCTTTTAGAGTTTAATGA
This sequence comes from Lepilemur ruficaudatus, assembly GCA_963574885.1. Classification (NCBI taxonomy): domain Eukaryota; kingdom Metazoa; phylum Chordata; class Mammalia; order Primates; family Lepilemuridae; genus Lepilemur; species Lepilemur ruficaudatus. Next base: position 5,182 of record CAUYRT010003716.1, on the reverse strand, counting down.
ATAATTTAATCAAATGTGCTTTTAATTGAACCATTTACTGATGTAAATTATTATTGTCATCATTAGCCTTATTGTTCCCAAGCTATTGCAGAGTCTAAACTTGGTACTAGGCATTTTGTGTGAGACAGAGGAAGCCATGGTAATTAATTATAATTTTTAAAATCTTTATTTCACTGAAATAAAGCATCAGACAAACAAACTAACAGAAGGCTGTGGCTGTTTTATTGGCAGGTATGTTATTAATTCAAGTGCATTTTCCTTAACCCCTGGAAACACTTGTAGGATGTAAAGCCTATAATTGAGCAATGAGGAATTAGTGCTGTAGCTAGTAAAGCTACCCGTATGTACACAATGGAAGCAATAGACTGCCTTTGAAATACCTGTTGGTGGAACTGTTTATATTACAGAAGAGAAAATTATGCAGATAGATGAATACTTTCATCCAATCTCTCATTGCCGTCATCACCAGCTCCTGCCCTCTCCTCGGTACTTTAAATCTGCTATCTAAACACCCTCATGCCTTTCTAAAATTTATGCATATTTCTGTAACACATAAGGGACTGATTTTCACCTGTGTCCATAACTGTGTTTGAGGCCTATTTATTGAGAGCCTGTTAAGGACTAGGTTCTGTGCTAAGTATTTTATGTACATTATCTCATTTAGTCTATTCATCAACTTATCTGGTAGGTGTTTATCTTTATTTTACAGGAGGAAACTGAGGCTCAGGCAGGTTAAATAAGTTGCTTAAAAGTACACATCTGGTAGGTGACAGAGCTGGAATTCACATTGAGGTATATGTGAATGTCTTTGTGCTAGTCTACACTACTCTTGGATTCTCTAAAAGACACCTGCAGCTTTTTAGAATGCTAAAGCACTCTTTATGTTTGAGGTTAGAATGATAAGAGCATGTGAATGAGTTTTTACCATCTAAGTTTTTTTTTTTTTTAGCTTATTTGGCTTGTGAACATTTTCCATGTAATCAAATGAATTTACTGTGGGACTCTTTGAATTTATTGTCTGTGTGCCTCAAAAACATATCAAAACAAGGCTCGTGTGATCTGTTTTGATCAACTAAGCCTACTCTAAATCACAAGATGACCGTGTTCTCAAAGCTCTACTTTGAGAAAGCTGTCGTTCCATCAGAATAACATTCATCTAATCAGAGCCCCATTATGACAAATCTTTATCTAATTTCTATCCAACTCAATGCAGCATTTCTTTATTTCCAGTAACTGTTGTAAATATTATGGGAATCCAAAAATAATTAAAACCTGGTTTCTCCTCTTAAGAAGCTTACAGAGAAGCAAAAGCAGATTTTCCTGCAACAAGTCAAGGGGTGAGTGCGGTATTGGGGCTCCAGAGAAATAATGGCGTTTCAGCTGGGTATGGGAGGATCAACAGGATTGAGAGGTGGATCAGGTGCATGGATATTAAAGTAAAGGAAAGGTGCAAGCTGTGCAGAGCATAGAGCTGGTCCTAGCAGAGAATTAAGTATATGTAAAATATTTGTGGAACAAAAGTTGTACCTGAAAAGGTGAGCAGGGACCAGGCTCAGCCTGAAGGGCTTTTTAAACCCCCGAGAGACACCCAATCTTCATTCTCTTGGTGGCAGGAAGCGTAGGAAAGATTTTAGGCATAAGAGTAATGAGAAAATGTCTCTTAGAAACATTAACACTGACAGCTGAGTGAAAGGAAAATGAAAATGAAGGGAAACTGAAGATGGGAGATTAGTCAGGAGGGTGCTGCAGTGGTTTGGGTAAATGAGGATGTATTTCTGGACCAAGGCAACACAATGGAGAGGGAGAAAAAAAGATACGATTGCAACATACTTTACAAGGAGAACAAAAAATGCTTTGGCCAATTGGATGTGAGATGTAAGGGGAAGGAAGAGTCAATTGTGACTCAGAGGTTGTTGCCTGAGGTAGCCAGACAGCTGATGATTCTGTTTGCTGGGGAAGAGAAAGCTTGGGGCAATGAGTGGGCCTGGATGACGCATGTGTTTGGATACTTTGGGTTTCTGGTAGGAATCTGTGCAAGACGATAGTAAAAATCCTCATTCATTCTCATCTCTAATATGTAATGCAAATGACAAAGAGGAGTTGTGCAAACCTTTGTGAACTAAGCCAGTTTATGTCTGTAGCTTCTCAGTGATGTGATTTCCAACAGGGAATTTCCAGTGGGAGTGAAACACGGTTGCTTGGGAGGAAATAAAACATGCTTAAGGATTGTACACGACGAATTCAGCAATGGAGAACATACTCCCAAATAATAAGTCTGTTAACTAAGGAAATCCCAGGCTGCAGCTAAGAACATGATTGCTTTCACTGGACACTTTAAATCATTTTCTATAAAACTTCTTTGTCACTTTTTAATGCCCAACTTTTCTGTGGAACTTATAAATTCTTTATTTATGTGTTTTGATTAGAATGAGTGGTTTAGGTTCATCTCATTAAACTGGAAGGTTTAGCAAATCAAGAGATGGACATATATTGAAAGATACTTCTGATTACCATTAATATTCTAGACAGTGGTTATCAAAATGTGGTCGCTGAACCAGTGGCCCCATCATGACCAGAGAACTTGTTAAAAATGTGTATTTAGGACTCCAACTGAATCAAACTGAATTTAGGACCTACTGAATCAAAAATGCTGGAGTTGGGACCCTGCGAGTTGCATTTTTATAAGTCCTCCAGGTGATTTTGATGCTGGCTAACGTTAGTAAATCACCGGTTTAGTCTCAGAAGTAAAGGTTGATGAAAAAAAAATATGAAAAATAACCAAAAAAGAGAAAATAAGAGAACTTTAAAAAAATCAGCATCCACTTTCTCCCTGAACAAATGAATGAACGTTCTTTGGGATCTAACAGTTATACTCCTATCTCTTTCAATATCCATTCAGAAGGTATTTGTTGAGATTTTAATCAGTGCCAGGGACTGAGCTAGATGTAGCACATACGCTAGGGGAAAGACTCTGTGGTTTTTCTGTGTTCTAAAAGGAAAGGAAAAAAGTATTGCTCTTCTTAAAGGTGAATAATATGCTGTGGTTTTAGAGAATTTAATGGGCCTGACTATTTATGGCACCAATGCCAGTTGAAATGCTCAAGGAGCACCCCTGCAAGTAGTACAGTGAAGGGGTGTGGCTCCATGCTGCCTGGCCATGTTTCCCAAAGCTGGGATTCGCACTTAGGAATGAATCCCACACATGTTCCTGGGACACTTGCCTTTTTTCACTGGGCAGAAACACTACGCATCAAGTGTCTCACTGGTGAGCTTTGTGCAACAGAAATATCAGGCCCCATTTGGTTCATCTTGCGCTGCCCATTCTCTCTGAAGGGGAGATGGCTTTCAGTCCTCCATTCATCTTGTCTGATGATCCCTTGGGGCTCAGCGCGAGAAATCATCCCACAGAGGCTGACACCTTTGAAACCCAAGCCCCAAGCGCATTTTAGCAAAGCGTCAGAAATGTCAGAACTGCCTGTGCTGATTCTTCCTCCTCCTATTTTATCTCTAGCACACCCTTCGCTGCACTGTTTACCACTTTTATCTTCTTTCCTCAATGGTTTTTTTTTTCTCTTGGTCCTGTCCAAGCTTTGAAAACATTACTGCTCCTTTTTGTCACCCGTCGTCGCTGGCTCCCTGGGTTTCATTGACCACTGCTTATCTCCGACGTGTTGCACATGTCTTGTTGATTCTTTAACAATGCATTGCTCTCATGACCAGGAGTGGAGAGGCTCAAGTTCGGCTACTCAAGCTGGAGGTTTATCCTGCTGACTTGGGTGTCCTTTGATGTATGAGGACATTTGCAGCTCAGCGGCAGATTTTTAGCTTCTTTGATGTGCTCCTCTAATTCTCATTCGATGTACGCTATGTTCCTTTTATGTTCAAAAGGAACCAAATAAAGAAATGTCCCTCCTGATTCTTATGTCTAATTTTTGTCCAAGTGCCCTCTGATGCTATTAGTACGAGGGAGTGGTTCTTTCCACAGTGCCTGATATAATTTCATTAATGAAAAACAAATAATATCAGACAGGCTGAATGTAGTCATTCATAAGGTCTTAGACAGCTCTTTATCTCTCCCCTCTGCCTCATGTTGCATTTGCATAAAGGATTCTTTAATGCGAGGAGAACTGGCTGAAGATAAAAACAAGTCAAGTTCTGAAAGAGGTTTAATACTTGATAATCACTTATGGACATCATGATTAAATATACTACCATTCTGTTATTTTAAGCTACATAGGCAAAACCGATTCCTCTAAGTGGGTTTGTCTTGAAGCTTGCAGTGTGCAGGAGAGCTGCCTGAACTCACCTGTGGATTACACTGGCCCAGATGTTGCCTTTCCTAGAGACTTGATACAGGGAAATTGGCAAAGGGTAATTCTGCCCCGACCTTCCATCTTTTGGTTTCCCTCTGCTCTCCAACACCTGGCCACTAATAGCAGTTTAGGTATTTCATCTGGACATAGGCACATAAATGAAAACACAAAAGGATCTGAAGTGAATCACAGATTTATTTATTTTTTACTAATCTTTACTAATGAAAAAATCAAATGAGAGTATTCTTAATGAAGTTTATGGATGGTATAAGTATTTTATTCATTTTTAATATCTCTGAATTTATTTAACCAGGTATTTGAAAGATGCATATCAAGAAAATTGAATAGAAAATCTATTAATTAGGGTTACTTTCCACTCAGTAATTTTATTTATTTATTTATTTATTTTTTTTTTTTTTGAGATAGAGTCTCACTCTGTTGCCCGGGCTGGAGTGCCGTGGCATCAGCCTAGCTCACAGCAACCGTAAACTCCTGGGCTCAAGCGATCCTTCTGCCTCAGCCTCCCGAGTAGCTGGGACCACAGGCATGTGCCACCATGCCCGGCTATTTTTTTAATATATTTTTAGTTGTCCAGCTAATTTCTAATTTTTTTTTTAGCAGCGACAGGGTCTCACTGTGTTTCCCAGGCTGGTCTTGAACTCCTGAGCTCAAATGATCCGCCCATCTCGGCCTCCTAGAGTGCTGGAATTACAGGCATGAGCCACCACGCCTAGCCTGGAATCTGCATTTTTAAAAAGCAGCCTATTGTGCCTCTTTCAGCAAATTTTTTGAGTAGGTCATATGATGAGGATAACATTCTGCAAATCCACAGTGGAATACATCTCCTTGGCCCATCCTCACAATATGAA